>APFE031276787.1:0-13040 GCA_000404065.3 Pinus taeda | reverse complement strand
ATTTAATTTAAAAGTATATATTAATTACTTAACTTAATTAAGTATTTATTAAATTAAAATAATCATTTAAAAATAGTAAATAGATTTTATTAAAACATATTAAGAAATTAATTACAAATGTAGCTTTTGAGAACTCTTAAGAGTCCCGAATCAATATAAGAGAGAGTACTTTTTACCTATGGCAAGTGGTAGGCGTAAGTAGTAATCGGAGCATCGAGGAATGATTCATCGGAGGAAGGATATCGGAGGGTCCAATATGAAAATGATTTATAGACATTTCATTTGGAGGTAAATGAAGGTCATTGGAGATTTGATTCATAGGAATTTTAATTAAACCAAAACCCCGAGGTATTGGAGTGCTGAGGTCGGATGGATCATAAGTCCTTGGCAATAGCTAACGGAGTTGTCTATAATGCGACTTTTTGGAGATTCTGGTGACGGAATCCGGCGGAAGAAATTGAGGTTAAATCCTGATTTGTTGTAGTTAAAATGGTTTTTTTAACTACATATTTGGATTCAGCGCCCTGGAAAACCCCTGGGACGCTTTGATTGTGCAGAAACTAGCTATCAAATTTGCGATTCCAATAATTTGCTGCCGGATTTTGACTGGAAAAAACCACCGGAAAGGCTTTCAAAAAGTCACGTTAAAGACAACTTCATAGCTAACGGTAATATTATAAGGCATTAAATGTCTGACTACATGCGTTTCCGTTAGCTCTTTAACGTAAGTGTATTTTTTATTTATCTATCACAACACGCACATGTATTAAAGAGTTAATGAAAGAACATGTAGCCGGGCATTTAATACCCTATAGTATGCCCGTTAGCTCTGGTCATAAGTCCTGAGGTTATGCTCATAAGCCCTGAGGTTATGACATGGAGGAGGTCATCCGAGGAGAGAGAATCATCGGAGGTTGAAGGTTATAATCTCATCAGAGGTTTGACATGGATGAGGTCATCCGAGGAGAGAGAATCATCGGAGGTTGAAGGTTATAATCTCATCAGAGGTTTTATAAAAACAAAGGCTATGAGGCATATCAAACATACAAGGGACATCAAACATTAGAGCTAAAAATAATCGTAATTTTATTTAAAACAAAAGCTCCGAGGTCATACAAATGTTGAGGTTTCGATGGGGCTTCAAAGGTTTTTAGTATATATGAATCTTTTACGTAAAAGTTGAGTGCATCAGAGAATGAAATTATCGGAGTTTTTGTTTAAATAGAGATAGGAGGTTATATGTCCCGAGGTCTCGATATGATGTATGTCGAGAGAATAGAGAATATTCGGAATATGAATTTTGGAAGTATTTTAGAATTATGTTATGATATTAATTTATTCTGAAAATCTGATGGAATGTATGAAAGATATGGTGTGAAGCGGAAGAGAAGGATTACTTGGAGTGGTTTTTCTCTCTTATGTATAAACTATAATTACTTGAGATTAAGGTCCCGTTAACATAAAAAAATTATAGTCATTTGAGATTTAGAGATTTTGTATCTCGGAACTTTTAATAAAAATGAAATTTACGTTATTTTCTCAAAACCAGAAACTTACAATTTCAATTGTTTTATAATTTGTTTTCGATGATTTTGTAGGATCATTAACGAAAAATCAATTAATTAGAAAAATTTAATGAAAAATCAATATTTACAATTAATTACTAATTAATTTACAAAAATTAAAAGTATACATTTTGTACATTTTTTAGCTCTCGCAGTAAAACCATCAAACTTCAGATAAGCATCATTTTCAAACCGTGAGTCCAAATGAGATGAAAGGAGAACTTCTGGAAAGCTAGCGAAAAGCCGAACACAGTGAAGAAATCAAAACAGAATTTCAAAAGAAAATAAAAATTTGGCAAATTTGTGGGACACTTAACCAAAACAAAATATTAAAAGATGATTTAGCCGAAATTTACTGAAAGGGTCCTAATTATTTGAAATAAGTAGGTTGAATATAGGGGTGTTGTGATTTCACCACCATAGGTCTGACCCGATCAAATATGCACATGTGGGATTTAATTAAAAAAATATACTTTCCCTTGTCCAAATTGAGTGCTTCAATAATCAAAATGAGGCCTCTCAAAAACAATATGCTCGTCTCATGGTTGGAATTTTTCACTAAGCTACCAATTAGCATGTTAAATTATGACTTACAAATAATTTCCTTCAGAGGAGGTTTAACTGTGAGTTCAAGTGTCGTTTTTTCTATTTGCAGAGGACCAAAGTTATGTGGAGTCGAATTGGAAGGTTAAGCAGTAGCCTTTCCATTTGAAGGATTCATATTAGAATAGTCCTTATTTCATGTTGCCACCCAGACATCTTCCTTATTTTGGGTAGCTTGTAACATCAATGCATGGGAAGAGGAGGATAGGTTCTGCGCAACCATATTCATGTCTTGGTTCAGGAAAGGGTTTATCAACACGACATATGTAGTAGACACGGATTTTAAAACCAATTGATTTATGCCTAATGTGGACAATTCTCTGTAAAATTATCTTCATTACAAATGAGACAACGATAACGTGGATTGTGCATTAGAGGAAATTTGAATTTATAAGGTTAACATTGAATTTCCATGTCATAATTGGTAAGACAACCAAAATCTTTTAAAATTCAAAGGAGTAGGCTATGACAATTTTTTAAATAATATAATTTCCCTACCTTAAGTGTGAATGGTGCCCAAGTGACCTAAAGCTACATTAGATATTAAAAATAAAATTAATCTCTTATTCTATAAAAATTATAATATCAAGAATCATTTTAGTGAAGGGTAAATCATGGATTGGGTGTGCTTTTAATGATGCATAATTATTTAAATTTTAAATTTACTTTTTTCATTAAAATTTATTAAATATTGTATAAATAAGTTAATTTAAATATAAAATATTATTTATGGTTATTTGGAAAAAGTGCATTATTTGGGAAATTAAAGTTTAAATTTTAAATTTACTTTTCTATTTAAAATTTATTAATTGTTTATATATATATATATATATATATATAATATATATTATTATTATATATAATGGTTATTTTTTACAATGATGCATAACTGATTTAAATTTTAAATTTCTTTCTTATTTAAGTTTTATTAAATCTTGTCTAATAAATTATTCAATCAAAATATTATATTTGGTTATTTTGATAAAGTGACATTTATTTGGGTAATTTTTAAAAAGTAAAATAATAATAATGATATATTAAAAAGTTCTCTACATGGCATTATTTTATTATTTTATTAATTGTTTTTAGGTGACTAATTTTGAGTCCGACTCGGATAGGAGACTGATTTTTATATTTTCTTGTGGAGGGTTTTCTTATTTATTCTCACCTTTACCCTTCTTTCTACTTCCTCGTTCCTGAGATTTTCCTTTAGCATATTGAACTACATTAATCTTAGAAGTAGTCATAGGAGCAGTAGGAGAGAAGCTTTGATTAGTCATAGTAGGAGCATGGGGGATTCACTCAATGAACCTCTAACATAGCACGTGCATTCATGGAATACTAAAAAACACCCTTAATTTGAATACATATTGGAAAATATCTCTAAAAATCACTTTATTTAACCCCCTACCATAACAAACCCAATACACCTTCCCAATTTAAAATACCCCTACTTTCACTAGTTATTATAGGTATCCATTTTTTCATTAACATTTTTGCACCCCTTTCTATATTTTCATTTACTTTGAGTGATCCAGGTGGATCTCCAGACACCAGTGGCATGGATAAGGCTCAAAATTCAAATTGGAGGAAAGGCGATGAACTTGATCAGATCGAAGTGGTCGTCACCCCGATTCCAACGGTGCGAACGACACTCCTATCCGAGTCGAGATGAAGGAGATAGAGGCAGTCAAAGTTGGGTTGACTTTTTGCTGACTTGGGAGGCTTAACAAAGACACAATTTGACTTTTCTGACATACGGAATCTGGCCAACTTTGGCCAGATTCTGGGCGAAATTGTCACCTGGTTCCTTCAATCAAAATTCAAATTTTTAAAAATATCTGGTTGGTTATATTTAAACAAAAAAAGATTAAAAGGGGGGTGGTGGGCCGCCAAGCCTGCCACCCCAAATGAATCCACGTGACATATTTATATTAGTGGAGGGGTGGGCCATGATCCCCAGCCCCTCCCACGGAACTATTGTAACCTACATTAAAATGGAGCAGAGTTTTGGGTGGGCAAGCCCTTGGGGCATGGACCGAATCCCAATACGTTCCCTCCACCTCACCTTTAAACAGCAAGCCTTCAGCGTAGATTGGGGGAAGCGGGCCACTGGGACCAGTGGACCCACCCCCCACTATAACTTTCAAACAAATTTTGTAATAAAAATGGAGAGGTAGGATTTGATCCCCCGATCCCTCCTCAACCAACCGAAGGTTTTAGCCAGTGTACCAACACTCAACTTTGGTTTATCCGCCTACCAAAAGTTTATATCAACCTTTTTGCACAGTGCCCCCAGGAGAGGAGGCAGTGCACACAATTTGAGACAAAATTTTGCAGGAGGACTGAATTTTCATTTTGTCAGATTTTGACAAATTTTATATGGTTTCAGTATTTCTCAACGCCATGAACGCAATGGCACTATCCATTTCTCCATCAAAGTTCTGCATTTTCGGCAATTTTCAGTATGGAGGTATAAAACTCCTTTTGGTAACTGGTGCTTGTACTCTTCTTTCTCATGCCACTTAATGAATGAAGTCCTCCCCATTGATCGAGCAGGGTCCGGAGACATAGTCCAAGTCAGACGAACTCTGTTATCAAGTTTTGTTGTCTTTTTTCATGCTTTATGTGCTTCTCCTCTTCTCTCATGTGCACATCAAGTTTTCTATGTTAAGCTACATTTTTTGCATGTAATTCCTTAACACATCTATAATAAAAAGATTTGGGATTAAGTGGTATCAGAGTAGGTATTTTTAGATGTGAATTGCATGTTTGTATACTAATAAGAAATATGCTCTGAAGAGACAAAGGGAAACTAAGTCTTTCGATCCCGAAGCAGGGCATGCACATCGAAGGAGAAACATGGTAGATAAAGAGGCTCGTTATGAAGAGGAGCTCAATTTCCACAAAATCGTCTATACAATGGCAGAAAATGTTGGTCGGTTGTTTTCAAGGCTGGAGAAAGCAAAAGGAAGAAAGGAAAAAGAGAAAGGTTCAGTGCATGGAAATGGTGAAGAAGAACCCCCTCCCTCTCCTTCCATGAGTGAAAGCTCTTCTTCCTCTCATCATCATGATTATAGAAATTCAAGGGGTGCATCTAACAAACCTTTATTTAAATTAGATGTCAAATTTGATCTCCCCATGTATAACGGTGAAAGTAATGCAGAAAAGCTTAATAATTGGATTAGGGAGATTGGGATCTACTACATGATTCAGCAGATCGAAGAGGATGAGGAAAAGATTCAATTGGTATCTCTTCCACTAAGTGGCACCACTCTCATCTGGTGGGAGAGAAAATTGTGAGGAAGTAAGAGTGTGGGTAATATTCTTTCCTCATGGCCTAGTTTAATTTCTGCATTAAAGGGACAATTTTATCCCTTGGGTTATAAGCAAAAAGCCTTAATGGATTGGCAATACTTAAGGAAAGGTAGAGGTCAAGATGTTCAGAGATTTACCGAGGAGTTTCGAAAACAAGCACTTAATTTGGGCAATGCACTTGACTCACCTGAATTAGTAACTAAGTATATTTGATCATTACATAGTTACATTAGAAATTCATTATTATTGTTTAAACCTACTAACATTGACTCAGCTAGTGTAAAGGCCATTCATCTGGAAAACAGGGGAACACCTGAACGGGATGACCAACCAAAGAGAGTCGTAGCAACCAAGAGAAGGGGAGAAAAGCCCTCCTGTACACATTGTGAGAAAGAGGGGCATGATGAAGAAAATTACTAGAAGTTGCACTTTTTGAGTTGAGACTTGAAAGGAATGATAGAAAGAGGAAGCAGAAGGTCGTCACCACCGTGCAACAAAACCAAGATTTCAAATCAGAGGAAGATGAGAAGGTCGCAACTGTAGGATTTGCACGAGGTAGACCCATTGACTTGGGGCTCGATTCTAGTAATGAAACGAAGTTTGCAGCCCTTATGATCGTGGCAGGAGGACCCACAGATTTGGGGTCTGATTCCAACCATGAATCAAGGATTTCAATAGATATAGTGAAAAGGGCACTCCTCACAGCAGGATGCCAAGAATTTGAAGAGATCAACCTCCACATCCAAGCAAATAATGTTGAGCTAAGGAGGCTTCTAGAGGAGGCAAGGGAAGAAAAAAGAATCTTACTACGCCAGTTGCAAGCCAAGGATGAGGCCTTGGAAAAGTTGTGGCATCGTTATCATCGATTTCATATAATTTTCATGATGAGGAATTCATTACTTTTGAAAAACATACTACAGGGATTAGATCCAAACTATTGAAGAACATGGGGTATCAGGGAAGGGCCTTGAAAAAGCTATGGAATCGTTATCTGAAGCTAAAAAGTGATTCCTCGATTTCATATAATTTTCATGATGAGGAATTCATTGCTTTTGAAAAACATACTACAGGGATTAGATCCAAACTATTGAAGAACATGGGGGTATTAGGAAAGGGCCTTGTCATCAAATGCCAAGGCATTGTAAACATCATCAAAGTCAAGGAATTGTCACATTGTGCATGACTCGGATACGCCAGAAGGGAAATGGGAGAAAGCTCCAATACAACTAGTAACCAGCCAACGAAAGATGATGAAATTCCCTCCTCACAATCCAGCGATAGTGAGGGCCCCATAGACACTTATCGGAGGAACACCAGGGGAAAGCACCCCAAGGCCACCCCGAAAGTTTGGAGGAAAAATAATCGTTGTAGCCATTGCAACAAAGAAGGACAACAACAAACCGCATGTTCGATGATCCATGCTCTAGAAACATCCCTGGAGGAGCATAAAGGTGAACATGTTTAGCAAATGAATCAACCCCATTCATGGTGGTCTACTTTATTAAGTTGGTTTTTCTAAGGTAGTAGCTTGTTATGGCCACCATTGTAAATCATACGTTGCAAGTAAATGTAAAAGTGATGGCGTGTTTCCTATCACTTCAAAACAAAACGATGATATTTTGGCCTTTCTTTGTTAATAGTTGAGTTATTGATTACATTTTCTGTAATCGTTGGCCAATGAGTGTGTGTTATAGACTCTTGGCAAGGAAGGGTTGTCAAGTCATGTGTGGTGTGCATGATTGCAAAAAAGAAAATGTACTAGTTTGGCATGTAGGTGATCAAAAGTGTGGGTTAAAATGACATAAACAATGTGCTAAGTGCAAATTCTTTCGGGGTCCAAAAGCTCCTCAGTAGGGAGGATTGATCCAGGTGGATCTCCAGACACCAGTGGCATGGAAAAGGCTCAAAATTCAAAGTGGAAGAAAGGCTATGAACATGACATCAGATCGAAGTGCTCGTCACCCTGATTCTAATGATGTGAACGACACCCCAATCCGAATCTAGATGAAGGAGATAGAGGCAGTCAAATTTGGGTTGACTTTTTGCTGACTGCGCATGCTTAACAAAGACACAATTTCGACTTTCTCGGTAGATAGAATCCAGCCAAATCCAACTAGATTCTAGGAAAAATTGTCGCTTGGTTAAAACGACTACTTCATCAAAATTTGAATTTTTAAAAATGTGAGGTTGGTTTTATTTAAACAAAAAAATAAAAAAAAAGGGGTGGTGGGCCACCAACCGCACCATCCCAGCTGAATCCAGGTGACATATTTATACTAGTAGAGGGGTAGGACATGACCCCCAACCCCTCCCACGGAGCTGTTGTAACCAACATAAAAACGGAGCAGAGTTTTGGATGGGCCGGCCCTTGGGGCATGGACCCAATCCCGATATGCATCCTCCACCTCACCATTGAACAACAAGCCCTTAGAGTGGATTGGGGGAAGTGGGCTACCGGGACCGGCAGAACTGCCTCCGACTATAACTCTCAAACAAATTTTGTAATAACAATGGAGGGGTGGGATTTGATTCCTTGGCCCCTCCTCAACAAACCAAAGGTTTTAGCCAGTGTACCAATAATCAACTTTGGTTTATCTGCCCACCCAAACTTTATATCAACCTTTTCACATAGTGCGCCCAGGAGAGGAAGTAGTGCACATAGTTCGAGGTAGAATTTTGCAGGAGGACCGAATGTTCACTTTGTTAGATTTTGAGAAATTTTATATGGTTTCAGCATTTCTCGACACCACGAATGCAATGGCGTTGTCCGTTTCTCCATCAGAATTCTACATTTTTTGGCCATTTTTTAGTATGGAGGTATAAAACTCCTTTTTGTAACTGATGCTTGTACTCTTCTTTCTCATGCCACTTAATGAATGAAGGCATCCCCATTGATAGAGCAAGGCTCAGAGACATAGTCCAAGTCAGACGAAATCCGTTATCAAGTTTCGTTGTCTATTTTCATGCTTTACGTGTTTCTCCTCTTCTCTCATGTGCACATTAATTTTTCTATGTTAAGCTACAATTTATGCATGTAATTATTTAACACATCTATAAGAAAAAGATTTTTGGATCATTGAGCTCCATTATTTATGAACAACATATCAAAAACATTTACCCCCTATTATATGCTCAATATATTATGTCATATTTTCCTCAATATATATCCCCCAGTATGAATGCACATGGTATGGTATTCATCCCCTAGTGAAGACCCCGTGAGTAGGAGGAGCCTTCTAGCTAGATTGACCAAAGGATTTACTCACTGACTATTGATTGATGGAACTAAACATGTCAACAACAACATGTAATTCCTTAGAGGGAGGAGGTGGAATAATATGAGATGTTTGTGTAGCATTGGATATCTTGTCATATAGTGTGTCAGATTGGGTATAAATAAAATCTAAATATTAAGCATGAGCAATGACTTTCTCTTCAGTAAAAACTCTACCTTTGGAAATATCCTCAATTATGGAAGGTAGCAAGGATTTAATAAACTATTTTACCAAAAACTTATCTAGAATATCAATTTTTACCATATGATGATGACACCTCCACTCATGTATATGATTGGATATATGAGTAGAGTTTAATCGTTTTAGAGAGGTCAAAAGAGTGGTACCGGTTTCATAAAAAATTAGTAAATAGAAATGAGTTAAAAACATAGTTGCCAATGAGCTGAAGTTGTTAAATTAAGCTTTTGGTAATTCGACATGACATTTGGTTACCTGACTAGTAAGAGTTCTTTGAAAATGATGAAAACGAATGGATTCATCATTTAAGAAGTTGTAAGAACACCATAAATGATAATTCACGATATGGTTTGACGAGTCTTCTCTAGGATTCCCATTGAATTTGGGAATATCATTGGCAATTTAGCTAGATTAGTAGGCCACCAAGGAGAATGATAGATTTGATGATTGGTAATCCAAGAAAGTTCTAGTATTTCTAGTTGCAATGACAGGAAACTTCCTATTGAAGTCCATCTATGGAGGCTGGTAACCATGAGGGAAAATAGTAACTTCTGGTGGGGGATATCCTAGATAAGATTGAATGGTTTGTGCCACTGGCACTTGCACTCCACTAGGGTAAGGAGGATTTTGAAAAGTAGGATAGCCCATACCTTCTTGTCTAGTTCCATGAGGACCTTGATAAGGTTGGAACGGTTGACCTTGGATGTACTAATATTGATAAGGTTCTTTTGGTATAGATTTTGTTTGGCCAACAGGGATTTGTGGTATACCTTGTAAAGGTTTTCCAAATGGAATTTGAATCATTCCTAGACTAGGTTGTTTGGTTTATACGTGCGGTATGTCTTGAACAGGTTGGTTCACTTGTACCCAGGGTATATTTTGATCAAGTGGGTTATATGGATTTTGTAACATACCCTGGAAAAGTTGGGTAGACAACATTTGAGGAATCCCTTGTACCGGTTGAGTAATTTTCATTTTGGATATAACCTCAATAGGTTGAGTTGTTTGAAGTATAACTTTAAAAGGTTGGCTGATAGGAAGTTGAGGTAAACACTGGGCAGGTTGACTAGTAGGAACTTGAGGCATAGTGTGGATAGGTTGACAGGTCAGGACATGAGTTAATACTTGACTAGGTGGATTAGGCACAAGAAAGGTAATATTCCAAAGAGTGGCAACCATTCCTGGAACCGGAGCACTAGTAGGAAGAGGACTTGTGACAAGAAGAACACGAAATTGTGACATTTTATTACCAGGTGGGAATATTACAACAAAAGGTTGACCCCCAACTGGAGCATAAGGAGTGGAAGGAGACCATTACCTCCCAGTGGGAGGGTCCACAGTATAAGAGGGATTGGGTTGTTGTGCATATCCTAATCCACTGAGAAGCACACAATATTTATTCGTCCAAAGGATTTTGGGGTGAAATGTGTGTAATAGGTTGTGAGGTCGTTCGCTAAATATAGAGAAGATAGTATTCCATATGATGAAGGTAAAGGAGAAGTCCAAGAACTAGTCGACACACTAGAAAAGTTTCCTAACAACAATTAGTATTTGGGTAGCATGGAATTTGGGTGGCGTTGAGGGCCACCATATAGGTGAGTTTCTGGTGAAGTGATGAACATAGAGGTTACTGCAACTTCGTTGATCCACTCATAATTAAGAAAAATTTTAACGATGAAAATTTTTCTTCAAGTTTAGAAGCCTTAGTGAATCTTACTAGTCCCTAAATTGCAAATTATAAAACTTTTGTTGATATATTTGTAAAAATATGCCAATTTCTAATAGTTTTATATATAATCTTTATACAATTTTGGCAATGTTTAAGGTAAAAAAATTATACTATAAAATTTGGGTGAATATTTTTTAGAAAAAAAATGGAAATTGATGAATATGTTTTTTGGAAAAACCATGGAAAATTAGCCCACTTGTGAATATTGGCCCCTAAAATTTTCCATTCTCATAATGGCATATACAGGTTGGGTAATTGTCACTGATTCCATCTTGGGTAGACTTATCAAAAGAGTGTGGGGGAAAATTTGTCGAGGATAGTTCAAGAGTGAGTTAAATTGAGGGGTTTGATGAAAACGATATTTTAATTGAGTGATACACAAGTAACAAAAGGGAAAAGTTGATAAACATTAGTTCCTATAATGTGAACATGGGATTGTGGGCAGGTAGGCTCTTCCTTATTAATTTCCTCTATACTCAATAAACCAGGTGGAAGTTGTTCTTCTTAAACACCCGAAGATAAATGTTGTGGATGAGACAAAGGAAAAGGAGTGTAAGAATAAGTTCCTGAAGTTATTTGTCGTTCCTCTAGTTGTATCATCTTAGGTTGTAAGATTTCTAAATATTCAAATTTAGGTTCTATAACTTCAGGTGTAGTGTGTCAAAAACTTTTGGTTGAGAAGTTTCAACTGTCTCTAACTCACCAGTTTTAATGGATGTAACTTTAGGTTCGGTACTAACTGGAAGTGATTATTCTGGTTGATTAATTTCATATGTAGTTCTAGATGGGGTAGCTTTCAAAGTACCATATTTGGTAGTTTGTGTTTTCTTCTTTTTACAATGTTTAGGTGTTGCCTTTGAAGCTAAAGGAGGCAATATTTGCATTCTACACCAACGATGAGGGTGTTATTCCAAGTTTAATTAATTGATTTTCAAAATTAAAAACACAAATAAAAATAAAAGGGGGTTTACTAGCAATAAAAGGTTTACCAAGTCACTATGAACTGCAATATACAATTAAGTACCTGCAGGTGATCTCCCATAATGTTGTGTTTGGTATATCACAGTTATCAAGCATTAGGGGAATTTTGAGGTCTAAAGTGGGCCTCCTAAGAGAAATGTACAAACAAAATAACCTTTATAAGAACCAATAGGATTCAAGATGATGATGCCAACCATGGGGGATGATTCACCATTTTTGGAGTAAAAAAGTAAAAAGTTTAAAAAATAATAAAATAATAAAACTATTTTTTCAACTCGTATTTTAAACTTATCTCCCTAAGTTTTTACTCAAATTTTGAGTGGGAGTACTCATTAGATGTAAAATTTAATTCCTCATCCAAGGAGTACCCATGTTTCATACTTTCGATGGACCTTGCTACACGGAAAATGAGAAATACAAGAAACAATGTGACTGCAATCAAGTTTTTCTTGTAATTCTCATTGTTTGTGTAGCAGGATCCATATAAATTATGAAACATGGGTTCTCCTTGGATGGGGGATCAAATTTTGCATCCAACGAGTGTTTCTTCTTGAAATTGGAGTAAACCCATAGGGAGATAAGTTGAAAATACGAGTTGAAAAAATAGTTTTTTCTTTTCTCCCTCTAAAATTTGATGATGTAACCTAATCTTATTTTATTATTTCCACTATTATTTTATAATTTCCATAGGATTCCCATTTTATACCTCAAAATTCCCCTAATGGCAACTGACTCGGTTACATCTAGTAGGATTTCAACCTAGTGGGGACTTCCAAAATATACTTGGAGGTATGTGGAAGCGCAATCCATAGTAGTGTTGTCTAATGTGTAACTGTATGATGGGTGTGTTTCGATATACTCAGTTTGTGTGGAACACCATCCTATATACCCGAAGGTATGTGGAAGAATGTTATGATATACTTTGATGTACATGGAAAACCAACAATCCCTGAGATGTAATGGTGATAAGTAATGCCAGCTTCTATATTTAATGACACTGGAACACATCTTCTAACCTAGACGACTAGATGTGTCATTAATGTTCAAAATTCTCCTTAGGCTAATTGATAAATGATAATGTTGATCTTGATTAAGGTTTCAATTTGAAGGCCTGAAATGAATTCACCTAAATTCCTAGAATGCAACTAACATGAGAAAATGGACTCTTTTTAATTTTATGAAGATTTATCTAAAAAATGGAAGAAGTTTCAAAGAAGGATGCAATAAACAAGATCTTCAATTTTCATTGTTCCAATGCAAATATTCAAAGCCCTAATGCATGAAGAAATGAAACTATATTTTTTTATTTTTTTTACTTTTAATGCAATAAAAAATAAAAGATAACGATATTATGGAATAAAAAACATTCAC
>APFE031276782.1:0-20327 GCA_000404065.3 Pinus taeda | reverse complement strand
TTTAACTTTCTTTATTCTTTTTCTCAACAAAAACTAGTGTGTAAAGTAAAAACTCATTAATTCATGATTATATAAAAGATATATGGCTCATACTTAGAAAAAAGACAGGTGTGCCCTAAAGAGATGGATAACCCAAAAAATTAGTTAAATAAAATGGAGCACTGGTTTTCATATTAATTTTTTAATATAAAATAATCTGGAGCAAATTTGTAAAATAATAAAATGTAAATTTATTTTGTACATCTATGACCCTGGTTACAGACCATGGGGCTCATCGATCTGTTTTCCCCTTTCATCTCCCATAAAGTAACTTTAATAGGAAATGACAAGTGTGCCCTAAAGAGACAAGGTCAAAATTAAAATGAACCACGTAGGCACTGGGTTGTTACACCATTCTTCACCTTAATTTTTTCATATGAAATACCCAGGGGCGGACTTTAAAAATTATAAAATGTAAAATAAAGCCATGGCACAAAGTGAACTTATATATATCTTGGACGTGAACCACACAAGTAACGTCTCATGGCTCGTGATAGAGGTCTTCCTTATTGTAGGGCTTGACTAGGTGTTGGGCATCACTCTCTTTCTGTGACTTGTGACTTCATGAATACACTGGCTCTAACTTCAGTTCTATATCTTTTGGTTTATCAGCTTTCCAAGCGGGGTGTCTCTGCTTCGGCTGATCTATTTCATTTTGATTGCCTGGTTAAGGGCATTGCCACCAGCTTCAACACCTTCATTTTTTTTAGTGAAGGTCTTTTTGCTTCTCTGTTTTTCCTTTTACTTTCCTGGTTTTTGTATTTGCTAGTGGATCCTTGTTTTCTCTATTTTTTAGCTGCGGGTTCTTTCTCTCGCCTTCCCTATTATCTGGCCCAGACAGCTTGACAGTTTTCTAGGTTTCTTTTCTGTGGTTTCTTGCTATCTAGAAGGGAGGCTTTCCACTGGTTTATCTAGCTTTAGATTATCAGTTCTTATCTTAATGCATTGTTTTTTTTCCACTCAGTAATAAAGACTCAGGAATATGTAACCTCTTTGTTTTCGTAATGAAATATGTTTTTTTTCCGCTGAAAAATAAATGGCCATGATGAAATTGTTTGGGGCTCATTGATTTGTTTGCCACTTTTATCTCCTACAAAGTTTGGAAACTAGATTTTGATTCTCATAAGCTTTAGAGATATTAAGAAATCAGGTATACTGTAGGCTTTCACGTTTTCTTTGATTTCGAAATTGCAGAAATTTCTTTGAACTTTAGTTATATTTGCTTTCATTTTGTTTTGCTGGTTGATGACGGTTTGAAGGATCGTGAAGCAGTGACTTCAAATTGTGCTCAGCTGGTTGATGACGGTTTGAAGGAATGCTTTAAAATTTAAGGAATACGTTTTTTCTGAATAAATTAAAGGTTTTGCTGGAAATTCTGTTATTTCTCCCATTCCTCATAATTTTTTTGATTTTATAAGACGGATCGACTAGCGTTCAACCAATTATTCTTCATTTAATCCTTCTGTTTGGAAGCTTAGACGATAACGTTAAAATTTACATAATTTTTTTTTTTGTTTTTTTTCCCTTAATCTGTAATAATTTCTGTGGGCAGCCCTGTGATGTTAGGGCATTGTACTCATTTTACAGGTGCCAGCCGTGTTTAAAGTATTGATTGAAGAGGACTGTTTTTGTATAGTGAAAAATAAAAAGATATAGTGAAGAGGACTGTTTTCCTTGGCAAACTTTTGCACTCACTGATAAGAGGGTTTACAACAAATAAGGTTAAGTCAGATCTGGCCACCAAAAATAAGCCACTGCAGCTTGCTTTGACACCCAGAGTCTTCATACCCAAGGTGTCCCAATCACAACGGACCTTCATCAAAAACCAACGCATGGAAATAACACTGAAACCGCATATATCTAAGTTATGGTTGTTCACTACAATGCACTGTTCTCTTAGGTGATGCGTAAGCTGGAAATATTTGGAATCATAAACCGCATCCCAGTCATGGGATATGGACCGAGAGGTTACCAAATCAGCTGGCTGAAGTCTTAGAAGAATGTTCTGCAATATATCAGCGGGAAGATAAATGGATTCACCATCTTTCTGGACAATCACAGTTTGATCCGATTCGCGTACACGAATTTTTTTGTTGGGTCGGAGATTGGGATATAAACGATCAAACTCCTGAATCGAAAGTTCCATGGGAAGGTTTTCTGCAAAACGTATGGTTGCTTCTCTCCATGCAGGGACGAACACTAAATCTGTAGAGAACTTCCTCTCTCTTGAGATTCTGTCCCAAGAGAGAGGAAGTTCTCTACAGATTTAGTGTTCGTCCCTGCATGGAGAGAACCAACTATACGTTTTGCAGAAAACCTTCCCATGGAACTTTTGATTCAGGAGTTTGATCGTTTATATCCCAATCTCTGACCCAACAAAAAAATTCGTGTAGGTGAATCGGATCAAACTGTCTTTGTCCAGAAAGATGGTGAATCCATTTATCTTCCCGCTGATATATTGCAGAACATTCTTCTAAGACTTCAGCCAGCTGATTTGGTAACCTCTCGGTCCATATCCCATGACTGGGATGCGGTTTATGATTCCAAATATTTCCAGCTTACGCATCACCTAAGAGCCTAAGAGAACAGTGCATTGTAGTGAACAACCATAACTTAGATATATGGGGTTTCAGTGTTATTTCCATGCGTTGGTTTTTGATGAAGGTCCGTTGTGATTGGGACACCTTGGGTATGAAGACACTGGGTGTCAAAGCAAGCTGCAGTGGCTTATTTTTGGTGGCCAGATCTGACTTAACCTTATTTGTTGTAAACCCTCTTACCAGTGAGTGCAAAAGTTTGCCAAGGAATATATAGTGAAGAGGACTGTTTTTGAAGAGGACTGTTTTTGTATAGTGAAAAATAGTGAAGAGGTGAAAAATAAAAGCCCATGGATTTGTTTTTATATGTTATGGAGACAAATATTTATTCCAAACATTTTAGAATAAGTAGTGACAAATAATGGAACTGTCTAAAACATTTTACATTTTAATTTTTTTTGCCATACCATTAACTTTTTAAACTTTTTTTGGGTCATACCACAAATTTTATTGTAAGATTGTTAATTTTAATCAATTAAATATATTTTTAAATACATAATTATAGAAATTGACTTAAAGATTTTAAGAAATCAGGCATACTAAGGGATTCCACGTTTTCTTTGATTTTCAGATTGCATAAATTTTCCATTTAACTAAAATTATTTTTGTATCTGTGTTCAATTTGTTTTCGCCCTGAAAGTTTCGAAATTCTTCAAAATTCATGGGATATTTCATATTTGAAGTCTACCAATATGACTACCAACAATGGTTGAGAGTTGATGGTTATGAACCTAGTTAATGAGACTACACTGCGAGATTTGCTGAGGCAATCGAGTGGCGACAAGTTCAGTATTTCTTCCCCGATTTGGTCAGTAATTTACCAGCCTGCTAAGCAATTCTCTTAATAATGGTAACTTAAAACAAATGACTATGGTTTCGAAGGGTGAGGTCATATTTTTAGTTGATCTGTTTCAAAAAGATATACCGTGAAAAAAAACTTAACAATATTTTTTTTCGCACATTACTTCCTTCGAAAGATCAACTAAATATATCGTCTCATCCTTATAAACCACAGTCATTTGTTAGTCATTTGTTTTAAAATGTACCACCAGGTTACCAACGACTTGGTAACGTGGACGATGAAGTGCTTAGCAGGCTGTATAAAATATCACCTGAGGAAATCAGGGAAGAAATGCTGGCCTTGCTACCACTCGATTCCTTTTGAGGATCTCACTATGTTTGCAACAAGTGGAATAGTGTAGTGTTATCAGCTAAGTTCTTAACCAGCAAATCTCAACAAGGAAGATGAATATGACTATCTCGATCTCAACAAAGTTGACAAGGGAGATGAATATGACTATCAGCACTTTTCCCCTTCATGAGTCCTCTTCCAAAAAATGTATTCAAGTGTTTGAGGGTACGATGAAATCAACCTCACTTACAAAGTGTGCTTCCCCTTGAGCATAGTGTGTACAATTTCTGGTCCTTGATCTATTTTCAATGAGCCTTCTCAATTGTTATCTATGAAAATAGAAAAATATTTATTCTAAGTGGAAATCATTTTTTTTGGAATCCATAAATTTTAGAGTGAGATTGATTCAAATTGTATTTATGAATGCATAAATAAATTCAACACTGTGAATGGGGAGCACTTGAATTGTGTAGATTACTAAGCTCAAACTTACCATTTAAGATATATGTGCCTAATTTGGAGGCAAATTCACTACTAAAATATGCTAAAGAAAGATCAAAAAGTGTTCAATAGTTATAATATGCTAATTTTGAGGCAAATTCACTGCTAAATATGCTAAAGAAAGATCAAAAAGTGTTCAATAGTTATAATATGCTAGGAATAGAAACCCATTAATTTTTTTACATGTCATGAAATATTTATTCTAAGGTAGAAAATAAAAATTTAGTTACTTCATTTTAGGTGTCATGACACCACTCATTTAAAAAGAAATGAAAAATAAAAGTTCCTTAATTTGTTTCTACCTACAATGAAAAGAAATATTAAAAGGTATGTGAAAATTTCTTTTTTTAGTCCAATTCAACAATAAATTTTATTGTGAGATTGTAAATTTTATTTATCTAAAATGTTTTTTTGAATGCATAAATGTATTTAATGTTGTGAAGTCATGGGGCAGCTCAATTGGTATTTAGAGATATGTGAAATCTTTCAAATCCCTCCTATTGCCACAGTGGCTATGGGGAGGAGGTTCAATTGGTATTTAGAGATATGTGAAATCTTTCAAATCCCTCCTATTGCCACCTTGGCTATGGGGAGGAGGTTCGTGGCTATTACAAAAAAATGTTATGAAAAACTTTTGAAGCATTTGAGTTGCATAGATTATATAGCTCAAACTTATTTTTCCAAAAAAATTGCTTAAATTTTGATTAGAAAATATGTTTAATTTTTTTTTTTTAAATCAAATAATTATAATATACTTAAAATAAAAATGCATTAATTCATTTTTATATATAATAAAAAAATACATATAAAGTAAAAAACAAAATATCTTAATTTAATTTTATGACAAAGATATGTAAAATTGTTGAACCTCAGTATTAGAAAAAAAATAAAAAAATAATTTCATTATGTCATGAATTTGTTTTTACCTTTATTCATTCTTTATTTAAATTAAAAAAGAAAAAGGAAAAAGAAAAGAAGTGTATAAAGTAAAATCTCATTATTTCACCATTATCCTTTATAAAGGATAGATAATTGAGAAGTAAAAGACAAATGTGCCTTAAAGATATGGTTAACGGAAACATTTAGATATATAAGATGTAGAAACATCGTTCACATTTAATTTTTAATAAAATAATCCGAGACAGATTTTTAAAATAATAAAATGTAAAATTATTTTGGACATGAAGCTCAAGTGATGACCCTCCATTAGAGTGTTTGGGGCTCATCCCCTTCCATCTCCTATAAAAAAAGCACATTAATAAAGTAAATGCTCATTAGTTGACGGTGGCACAAAGGGTATAGGATTCATAAAGTAAGGGTAGATGTGCCCTAAACTAAGATAAACTACATAGCATCTACCCTAAAATTAAGATAAACCACATAGTCAGTGGGGTGTTATACCATTCTTACCATTCTTCACCTTATTTTTATATAAAATTCAGAGAGACGGGCTTTAAAAATTATAAAATGTAAAATAAAGCAATATCACAAGGTAAACTTATATATCTTGGACTTGAAGCTTAAGTAATGACCATGGTAAGAGCTCATGTGGTGGCATCATGGGGAGCTCGGGAGCCATTGGTTGTGCTTCATGGCTCGTGAGAGAGGAGATCTTGTAGATCTTTATTGTTGACTTTTTGAAAGTGGCCATGTGTTCTTTGTTGGAAATATTAATCCCAATCACCGCTTTAAACATACTTTGGAGGTAAAAGGACTGAAGTGAGAGAAGAAGTACAGTGCATACTATTTCGCAACACAACACAGAGGTTAAAGCATTTAATTAAGTTTAGTAAATAAGTATCGACAAGCATTCACTGTGCTACTTTTGCCCACACTCCACACCACTATTGCCCAACACAGCACATAAGTTAAGGCATTTAATGAAGTTTAGTATATAAGTATCGAGGAGCATTCACTCTGCCACTGTTGCTCACACTCCACAACACGTGCAAGTTTAGAAAACCATTTATAATGTAACTCTTTCATGTATTAATGCAAAATTTGTATGTTGAGATAAATATGAATGTAAAAGTCATTTTGTATGTTGGGCAAGTGAAAGAGTGAGAGAGTCTTTGAGGTAGTGAGGAGAAAATCGTGGAGAAAATATTAATATTGGTGTGCGCGGCACGGGAAAATGGGTTAAATCGCAGCAAATTTATTGTGAATGTGTTTCTTTATGTTTTGAAATATAATATAAAGTGGGACTTGTTCCGTTATGGTATTAATTGAATGCGTTTCCTTATGTTTTGACATATAATATAAAGTGTGGCTTGTTCCATTATGGTATTAATCTTTCACGAGTAAATTTACCACCTCTCTTGTTTTACTCTTTGTTGTGGGTAAAATTTCTAGCAAAAAAAACAAGTGTTTTTACTGGCAATTAAAGTTTGTTTTGAGGGCAGAAATTTTGAAACGTAGAAAGTGTTTTCTTTCACTCAGAAATGGAAACATCAAGCACAAGCTTGACTGATCCTCACATACCTCAATTTAATGGCAAAAAATATGATTATTCGGCTATTACAATGAAGGTCTTGTTTTCGTCTCAAGACATTTGGGATTTGGTGGAGAATGGCTTTCAAGAAACAACATATGCAACAACATACAATGCTTTGTCTCAAGCAGAAAGAGATTTGTTGAGGGACACGGGAAGAAGGATGCAAAATCCCTCTTCTACATTTTTTAAGCAGTTCATGAAAGTATTTTCCCAAGGGTTGCAGTACCAACGAAGTCCAAACAAGCATGGGACACCCTCTAGATAGCCTACCAAGGCATGGAAAAAGTTAAGAAAGCAATACTGCAAATGTTAAATAAGGATGCAAAATCCCTCTTCTACATTTTTTAAGGAGTTCATGAAAGTATTTTCCCAAGTGTTGCAGTGGCAACGAAGTCCAAAGAAGCATGGGACACCCTCCAGACATCCTACCAAGGCATGGCAAAAGTTAAGAAAGAAAAACTGCAAATGTTGAGAAGATATTTTAAAACATTTTGTATGAAAGAGTCTGAGAATGTGGACTCATTTCTTACACATGTTATTGGGTTGGTTACTCAAATTAGGTCTCATGGTGAGACATTTGAAGAAAGGAGCATAGTTGAGAAAGTTTTGAGAAGTTTTCCAACAAGGTTTGATTCCATTGTTGTGGCAATAGAAGAGACAAAGGATCTCTCACAGTTTTCAGTGGATGAGCTTCATGCATCACTGCAACAAGCTTCTCATTGGAGCATGCTTTCAAGGCAAAAGTTTCCTTTGGTCAAGGTCGAGGCAAAGCAAGATCATATGCTAGAGGAAGAGGAGGAAACCCACACAGAGGTGGAAGAAGCAACCCTTCAAGCACAAGTGGAAGTGGGAGTAATCAAAATCCAAGTTAGGGCCCAGGCCAAAATCAAGCACAAGGTCAGAGGTATGATAAATCTCAAGTTCAATGTCATCACTGCAAGAAGTATGGTCATTATGAAAATGAATTTAGAAAGAAGAAATATGACATTAGTAACAAACCAAGTGTAAATTTCTCAAAAAAAAATTAGAACCATGATAGCATGTTTTTAGCTTTTAATGTAGCACAAGAAAAACAAAGTGATATATGTCATCTAGATTCACGTTGTAGCAACTACATGTCAGGGAACATATAAATGTTTTCCAACCTAGATGAAAGTGTGAAATTTAAAGTGACATTAGGGACTGATAACAAACTCTCTGCCATGGGAAAAGGAAGAGTTAATATCCTAACAAAGAAGGGGGAGAAGAAGTACATCTAAGATGTCTACTTTGTCCCCGATCTTAAGCATAATCTCATAAGCATTGGATAACTCATGCAAAAGGGCTAGAATGTCTTTTTCAAAAATGATGTGTGCACAATTTTGGATATGCCTCCAAGCAGACAGTTGATTGCAAAGGTTCAGATGGCAAACAATAGAATGTTTTCCCTAAAGATAAGAACATATTTGAAAGAAGGTGCACAAGAACAACTATCAATGAACTCACAAGAGGATGGAAGAAAATATGCAGTTGTCACACAAGTGAACTATCAAGCAGAGGTCAAAGATGAAAATTGGATATGGAATTTGAGATTTGGACATCTCAAATTTGGAGGTTTGGACATTTCAAGAGGTTTGAATTTGCTGCATAGAAAAGGCATGGTGAAGGGATTACCACTCATAGAAAAGCCGGACAACTTATGTGAAGGATGTATCTTGGGCAGGAAACATAGAGAGACGTTTCCAATAGGAAAGTCAATAAGGGAAAATGCACCTTTGGATATTTTCCACTCAGATTTATGTGGCCCAATGCAGACACCATCAATTAGTGGCAGCCATTATTTATTGACCTTCATAGATGACTACATAAAGAAGACATGGGTATATCTGCTCAAATAGAAAATTGAAGTGTGTAAGCACTTTTGCCAATACAGAACTCTTTTTTAGAATTAAAGTGGACACTACATCAAAGTCCTTAGGACTGACAGAGGTGGAAAATACATCTGAAATGATTTCCTACAATTTTGCAGGGAGCATGGAATTCACAAGCAACTTGCAACAAGATATACATCTTAGCAAAATGGTGTAGCGGTGTAATATTCATAACCCAGAATATTCCTCAAACCCTAGCAAAAACTCGAACCAAATATGTGCAAATGATATAATAACCTAGAAGTGATAAAATAATAGTGGAACAACATATAATAATGTAAACTGGAAATATAAGCAGATATACAAGAAACGCAGCGAGAAATTCTAAGCCATTTTATTATACTGAGCAATAAATGAGTACAAGAGGTGATTAGAGAAATGGCACCTCGACTTGCACAAGGCAAGTGAAGAAATACTCTCAGAATGATAAGAATGGCCTCTCTACGTGGATGTTGTTGTTGTGCTGCTGCTGCTAGAAAACAAATGATGATTTGGGGTTGCTCCCCTCCTTGAAAAAAGCTGAAACTCTAGATTCGGGCTCTACTCAAGAAACCCAGAAAGATTTCCTCGAATGGTTGACCCTCGAAAAACACCTCTTGGGGTTCTGCACAGTTCCTCAATGCCCTGCGCTGCGACTGAAGAAAACCCCTCTAAACTCTGCCTAAAACTCAATCTCCCAGCATAAATCCACCTACAAAACCCCAATCGAGCACTACAACCAAAAATAACTGCGTCCCTCTCCAAGTACTGCGCAGTCCTCCAAAATGTTGATGAAACTGTTGCTGAAATGCTGATAAAACTACTACTGAAATACCGATGGAAATACCTTGCCCAAGCAGGCACTCGAAGTCCCCCAAGGCTAAGGGTGAGATCTCTGAATGGAGACACTCAATGCAATAAACAGTGCCGCAGACCAGGTAAACAACCAGCGTGATCAAAAGTTGAAACAACTAGCTCAAAATGCACATAACTGAATGATCAAAATGAGGGGGCTCCTCTCTCTTTTATAGCCTTCGCCTCTCTCAATCCCAAGGCTCACCTCTTCATACGTGGTTCCCGTCTTGCCACATGTTCCTTACCTCTTGCGCAGTCTCTCCATCTGTCTGCGTGGGCTCCATTTCTGTGTCCCCCTTTGGCCCCCTTGGCTCCCCTTTAAGTCACAATATTGTGCTACTAGGAAGTGACTTTTTATTCTAAAAGTGAGTTATGTCCCCCGTCCTCACTTTTTTATTTACAAATAACTACAGAAGGAAAAAATTGAACAAAACCAAATATTCCAATTAGACATGGCTAATTAGGAATATTACCGTCTCCCCCGGCAAAATGTTGCTTGTCCTCAAGCAACTGAAGTGATGGATGCTGCAAGATCTTCTCATTCTCCCAAGTGGCATCCTCATCTGACAAATTCTTCCACCTCACCAAGAATTCCCGGACTGTCATGTTCCGTAGCTGCCTCTCCCTGGTATCAATGATAGCCTCTGGCTGCAATACCAAATGCCCCTCGTCATCCATGGGTGGTAGTTCATCTGTCACTATCACTTGCTGCCCCAATGCCTTTTTCAGGCACGATACATGAAAAATGTTATGAATTCTACTGCCTTGGGGTAGCTCCAACTCATATGAAACCTGTCCAACCCTGCGGATCACCCTCTACAACCCATAAAAGTGGAGATTGAGCTTCTCAGCCCCCTTCTGCTTTAGTGACGACTGTCGGTATGGCTATAATCATAGGTAGACCATGTCCCCCACCTCGAACTGTCTCTCCACCCGACCCCTGTCGGTATACAGCTTCTGTTGGTTCTGTGTTGTAGCCATGTTATCCTTGAGAGCTCGGAGAATATCCTGACTCTCTTGGATCCAAACCTTGGCTCTAGGAGCCTTGCTATCACCAAACATCACGTCAGCAAAAGATAGAGGATGATACCCATATAAGGCATAGAATGTTGACATACCGATGGAAAAGCTCCTACCAAAACCCACCCATGAAACGGTTGTCCCTATCATTGACGATGGTCTTAGGAAGACCATGTAGCCTGAAGATCTCTCTGAAGAACATCTCGGCCACTTGTGTTGTTGTATAGTGTGCGGATATGGCAAAAAAGTGTGCATACTTCGTCAGTCGATCAACGATGACAAAGATACAACCCTTGCCCTATACCATGGGCAACCCTGTGATGAAGTCCATCGAAATACTCTCCCATTTCCTCTCCAGAATGGGAAGAGGCTGCAATAATCCCACGGGATGGCTCATCTCTCCCTTGTTCCTCTGGAAAATATCACACTCTCGGATGTGCTGGAGTATGTCCTCCTTGAGACCCTTCCATGAAAATCTCTCCCTAATGGTCCTGTAGGTTTTGGTAAACCCCTGATGTCCTGCCAATGGTGGATCATGTGATGCCTGGAGTATCTTCTTCTTGAGCTAAGACCCCTCAGTCAAGAAGATCCGGTTCCTGTACTAGATGATTTCATCGACCACCCTCTACCTGTCATCTGCCACCTGCCCATCCAGAACCTCACATGCAAACCTATCCTTGGAGTACTCTGCTAAGAGTCAAGCCCTCCATTCTGTATCCAAGCTCATAAGAGGCAATGTGGCTGGTCTACGTGAAAGGGCATCTGCTACCATGTTGTTCTTACCCTTTACATACTCAATGTCAAAGTCATATGCTTGGATCTTGCTGATCCACTTCTGCTGCCTCTCCTATAGTTTCTTCTTCTCCAAAAAGAACTTGAGGCTATTGTGATTAGTCCTCACCCTGAACCTGTTACCCACCAGATACTTCCGGTACTTAGCCAATGCATGCATGATGGCTAGCATCTCTTTGTCATATATAGAATACAACCTCTCATGCGGAAGGAGCTTCCGACTCTCAAAGGCTATAGGGTGACCTCCCTCCATCAACACTATGCCGATGCCCTCTCCCGACGCATCACACTCCAAAACCAAAGGCTGTATAAAATCTAGGAACACAAGCACTGGGCAGCTGCTCATAACCTCCTTGAGCCTATCAAAGGCTCGTTACGTTGTATCTGACCAACTGAATGCCCCCTTCCTCGTCAAATCTGTCAATGGTGTAGCAAGCTGCGAGAAACCTTTGACGAACTTCTGGTACTAGGTACAAATGCCAATGAATCCTTAAAGTTCCGTCACATTTCTTGGCTCCGACCATTCTTTGATGGCCCTAATCTTCTCCTCGTGGACTCTCACTCCATCCACTCCTATGATGTGTCCCAGATACAACATCTTCATCAACCCAAATTCACACTTGGAGAGTTTGGCATAGAACTGTTGCTCCTGTAAGATACTCAATACTGTCTCAATGCGCTGAAGATGCTCCTTCCAAGTCCTGCTGTAAATGAGAATGTCATCAAATAATACCAACACAAACTTCCTCAAGTGACTACGGAAGATGTGATTCATGCAGGATTGAAATGTAGCGGGGGCGTTGGTTAGTCCAAAAGGCATCACCAAGAACTCAAAGTTCCCATAGTGACACCTGAAGGCGGTCTTGGGAATGTCCTGCTCCCTCATGCGAATCTGATGGTACGCAGATCTCAAATCAATCTTTGAGAAGAATCGTGCTCCCCTCAACTCGTCCATAAACTCATCAATCCTGGGTATGGGGTACTTGTTCTTCAGGGTCTTCTTGTTCAGGGCCCTGTAGTCAATGCACATCCTCAATGTACCGTCCTTCTTCTTCACCAACACCACAGAAGAAGAAAAAGGACTCGTGCTCGGTCGAATGTGCCAAGTGCCAGCAACTCCTCGATAGCCCGCTCAATCTCATCCCGATAGGCCTTGGGGTGCCTATAAGGGGTGGTGGTCACTGCCTGCATGCCCTTCTCAAGCTCGAAAATGTGCTCAAACCCCTAATCTAGTAGTTGTCCTGGTGGAACCTCCCCAAACACTATGGCATACCGATCAAGGATGGACTGTATCTTTGGATGTACCGTCTGCCCTATAGTCCCTGCCTCTGATTCACGCAGTTCCACTGCCCACTCTATGTCTCCCTTCCGGAAGACTACCTCCATCCAATGAGCCAACACAATCTAAGGTGGATATGTGTGTTGTCCCCATATCTTCTCATGCCTCCCTGTCTTCTCATCATCCCACTCCATCTCTAGGGTCTTCCAATCTATCGTGACCTTCCCTAGAGTGATAAGCCACTGAACACCCAGTATCATGTTGGTGTCGGGGATATCAACCATGAAAAAGTGGTCAGTCAATGTATAAGTTCCCATCGTCGCTCAAATCTCTGGAACATAACAAGCACACGTCATGGTCTGATCTCCTAGGACCAAGACTGAAAACCCATCGAAGCTCTCTGTCTGAATACCTCTCCGCTCAACCATCTATGCATCGATGAAGTTGTGGGTTGCCCCACTGTCAACCAAAACTGATATGCGCTGGCCACGTACTGTCCCTCATACGCGTAGAGTCAGATACTTGGGAACTCCTCGCAACGCTGCAAGGGCCCCTCTGGTGGGTGCAAAAGATGAACCACCTGCTGCTAGTGGTGGAGGTGGGAAAGGTCCCTGTATGGCATGGTTATCTCCCACCTCCACATCCTCCTCATCATCCTCTTCTCCACTGCTCTCAGAGAAGACCTCAACAAAATGTGCTTCGCCAGCAGCACATCTATGTCCTAGTGCCCATGGCTCCTTATACGTGAAGCAAAACCGCTTCTTCTTCAACTCCCTCCTAGCATTGTCGTCAAGCTGTACTTGTCCTAGATTCCCCTTTGGAGGAGGAATCCTCACATCGTTCCCCTTAGACTAAATAGTATGTCTCTAGGGGTAAGGTGTCTGGGTCCTGGGTAAGACATCTTGTAAGTCCCGGGTCCTGTTGATAGCGTCTTAGGGTGTGGCTAGTTTAGTGGATCGGAATAAACCCCAAAGTGGCTCTTCTCACCCCTCAACATACATATAGGCCCTCTGTGTCATGGATAGGTCTGGTACCATCGTAGAGACCCTTAAGAAATCTGCAATGTAGGTCTCTAGGCTCCTTGTCTATTTGAGCCTTATCAGCTCAACAAAATGCTACTCTGGATCCCTCCGATCAAATCGCTCCATCAGTGTCCTGATAAACTCATCATATGTCGTAACTGTAGAGTGCCCTAGTGTAACCATCCCATGAAACCACCAATCCTAGGCCTCACCATCCAAATGCAATGTTTCCACCTTGATGGCCTCTATCTCCGACATCTGGTTAAGCTGGAAATAAATGTCTAGCTTCTCCACCCAAGACTTTGTTGAACTGTTTGATGAACCATCAAATGTAGGCAAGTGGAATCTACTCCCTGAACGGTGGGTGTCACCATCATGGTAATTTCGGTACCCTCTGTGATGGTCGCGGGGTCTACTATCCCGCTGGAGCTGAAGAAAATCTCTGAAAGGGCTTCCTTGAACTCCTACCCATAGGCCTGGTACTATGCAAAATAATTGCCCATATGTCCGGGCTCTGCCTCCTGCTCTAGTGTCCGGGCTCTGCTAACCCCTCAACATACATATAAACCCTCCGTGTCGTGGATAGGTCTGGCACCATGACAGAGACCCTCAAGAAATCTGCAATGTAGGTCTTTGGGCTCCTTGATTGTTTGAGCCTCGTCAACTCAACAAAATGCTGCCAGGGACCCCTTCGATCAAATCGCTCCATCAGTGTCCCGGTAAACTCGGCATATGTCGTCACTATGGAGTGCCCCAGTGTAACCATCCATGAAACCACCAATCCTGGGCCTTGCCATCCAAATGCAATTTTTCCAACTTGATGGCCTCTGCCTCCGACATCTGGTTAATATGGAAATAAATGTCCAGCTTCTCCACCCAATACTTTGCCGAACTGTTTGATGAGCCATCAAACATAGGCAAGTGGAATCTACTCATTGCATGGTGGGTGTCTCCATCATGGTAATGCTGGTACCCTCTGTGATGGTCGTGGGGTCTGCTATCCTGCTGGAGCTAAACAAAATCTCTGAATGAGAGGGCTTCCCTGAACTCCTGCCCATAGGCCTGGTACTCTGCAAAATAATCACCCATATGTCCAAGCTCTACCTCCTGCAGGGCTACGACCCCCGTGTCTGCTCCTAAGAAAGTAGGCATGGTAGAGCGTGTAGGGGCATGTGAGGCCACCTGCTGCACAGTATCATGTTGCTCTGGCAAGTGATGGGATGCACCTGATCCCTCACCAATCTAAAAACTCGTGGGCTCTCACGCTGTATGGCCTCTACTGTCGTGAATCTCTGCCCCATCACCTCAATCTGCCTCGACAGATCCTACATTGATTTGAGGAGCATATCTGCAAATCTCTTCCCATCCTCGTCGGCCATCTGTTCTGCGTCCACTACTGGCTCTCTCTGTTCTCATCTACCATAGGCTCCTCCTATTCTGCATCCACCACATGAACACAGTGTCCCTCTCCGTAAGTGCTCTCAAACCTACGCCCAGTGTCTTTGTGTCTCTAACCTCTGTAACAGATATAGGGTTTTTCCCCCAGTTTCATAGATTGCTAGCTCCACAGGCTGAGCCAGATCTATGATCTGATACCACTGTAATATTCCTAACTGAAAATATTCCTCAAACCCCAGCAAAAACTCCAACCAAATATGTGCAAATTATATAATAACCCAGAAGTGATAAAATAATAGTGGAACAACGTATAATAATGTAAACCGGAAATATAAGCAGATACACAAGAAACACAGCGAGAAATTCTAAGCCATTTTATTATATTGAGCAATAAATGAGTACAAGAGGTGATCAGACAGATGGCACCTTGACTTGCATAAGGCAAGTGAAGAAATACTCTCAGAATGACAAGAATGGCCTCTCTGCATGGATGTTGTTGTTGTGCTACTGTTGCTGCTAGAAAAAAATGATGATTTGGGGATGTTCCCCTCCGTGGAAAAGCTGAAACTCTGGATTCAGGCTCTACTCAAGAAACCCCGAAAAACCCAGAAAGCTTTCCTAGAATGGCCGAGCCCCCCAAAACACCCTCTTGGGGTTCTACACAGTTCCTCAATGCCCTGCGCTGCCATTGAAGAAAACCCCTCTAAACTCTGCCTAAAGCATGGCCTGAAACCCTGCCAAAAACCCTCCAATGAGACAAGAGCTGGACCCCTGCTCAATCTCCCAGCATAAATCCACCTGCAAAACCCCAATCGAGCACTACAACCAAAAAGAACTGTGTCCCTGTCCAAGTACTACGCAGTCCTCCAAAATGCTGATGAAATTGCTGCTGAAATGCTGATAAAAATACTACTGAAATATCGATGGAAATACCTTGCCCGAGCAAGCACTCGAAGTCCCCCGGAGACACTCAATGCACTAAATAGTGCTGCATACCAGCTAAACAACCAGCGTGCTCAGAAATCGAGACAACTAGCTCAAAATGCACATAATTGAATGATCAAAATGAGGGGGCTCCTCTCTCTTTTATAGGCTTCGCCTCTCTCAATCCCAAGGCTCACCTCTTACTACATGGTTCCCCTCTTGCCACGTTTTCCTTCCCTCCTGCGCAGTCTCTCCATGTGTCTTTGTGGGCTCCATTTCTGCATCCCACTTTGGCCCCCTTGGCTCCCCTTTAAGTCACAACGTTGTGCTACTAGGAAGTGACTTTATTCTAAAAGCCTCACTTTTTAATTTACAAATAACTACAGAAGGCACAAATTGAACAAAATTGAATATTCCAATTAGCCATGGCTAATTAGGGATATTACAAGCGGAAAGGAAGAATAAGACCATTATGGAGATGGAAAGGAGTATGTTGAATTCAAAGCATTTGCCAAATGATTATTGGGCTGAAGTTTTCGCTTGTGCAACATATATCTTGAACAGATGTCCAACCAAAAGTGTCCATAACATAGTTCCTAAAAAGGTATGGAGTGGAAGAAAGCATAGTGTCACTCACATGAGAGTGTTTGGATGTGTGGCATATGCACATGTCCCGTATGAGTTGAGGAAGAAGTTGGATAGAAAAGGAGAGAAATGTATATTTGTTGTATACAGTGATGAATCCAAGGCATACAAACTCTACAATCCATTAACCAAGAAGGTCATAATTAGCAGAGATGTGCAGTTCGAAGAAGAGGAAGCATGGGATGGAATTTTAGAGAAGACAGCGATGTCAAAGCATGTATACCATAGCAAGTAATTCCTCAATAGTGACTCCCTCTACACCTGTTTTATGGCAGTGGTTGGGTGTGGGTCGGGGCCACCGTGTCCACCCCATATTACATTATGGTTAAGGGAGTTTGGAGGAGGGTCCAGTGAGATCATGGCCGCTGGCCCAATAAATTTTATTTATGTGGTGGTTGGGGGTTGGCGTGGGTCGTGGTCTGCCGACCCAAAATTATTTAAATTTTTTATTTGAGTCCTAGTGGGGGTGGCAAGGGTCATGGCCTGCCACCCATTTTAATATATTTTTTTTCTATAAAAAAAACAAATTGGCCATTTTTGAAAATTTGAAATTTGACCATAGGAGACAAATTAATTAGGCCAAAAATTCACCCAGAATATGGCCCAGGTTGGCTGGACTTTCTCCAAATTGCGGCCTCCTTAAGCCCACCCAGTCACCAAAGTCATCCTGAGCTTGGACTTCTCCTAACTTTTGCATACAAACTCATTTTGACGAACCATTCACACCATCGCAACCAGGACGATGAGATGTACACTTTGGTCCTAGTTTGAAATCATTGTAGTCACTTTGATTTTTGAGCTTCCATAAGCCCTCTTTGTCCTAAGTGTGTCTCTCGATCCACCTGGATCAGAACATGATGAGGAGAGGGCAATCAAAGGCAAGGAAGTCACTGGGTAACTACTCGAAGAGTGTTATTGCAAGGAGGGTGTCACACTTGGACATCATGGAGGTTGCACCATGAAGATAAAAAACTGAATTATGATGTCAGATGTAAGCCTCCATCACGTTGTTGAACTGTACATTTGACATTTGCTGCATCAAACTACCACTTCTATATATCTAATTAACAATCGAGTTCTCGGTTCTAGTGCAATGGGAAAATCACTACCATGAATCTCTTTAGGGAACAACAATTTCCCAAAGATCTTAGTCATATATTTGTTGGTTAGTTTTACAGTCCAAGATTCAAGAACCTTACCATCATGCTTGTGGCTTAGCCACCTTCCAACTAATGCGATAAAAACACCTAGTAATATTTTCACACTGAACACTATACAATAAACTTAACCATAATACTAGCTAGACTTTGGAAGGGTTTTTAGATTGATTGTTAGTGAAACTCATTGTAGTTAGGTGTGCTAATGTGTGTTGAGTGTTAGTGAGTGCTAGGGAAACATAAGGGAGCACTAGGTCAATATGCATGGAAATGAATGAAAAGATTGTGTGATAGGGAGTTTCAGTGAGTTTCAAGTGTGGTAAGAGGGGAGTGACATGGTATCCTAAGCAGCGCTAAATCATTCTAGTGTGCCAGAGCGACATGTAGCCAATATGTGCTAGGTTCAAAGGTGTGCCAACTAGTGCTAGGAAGTGTTAGGGAGCATTAGGGAAACACAAGGGAACACTAGGCGAAAATAATGCATGCAAATGAATGATTAAGAGTTTGTGACATGAAGTGTCAGTGATTTCAAGGTGTGCTAAGGAGGGAGTGACAAGGTATGCTAGGCAGTGGTAAGGAATTCTAGAGGCCAGGGAAACATGCCAAGATGTGTTAGGTGCTAAGGTGTGCCAATTCATGCTAGGGAGAGTTATGGAGTGTCGGGGAAAAACAAGGGAGCACTAGTTTCAAATGCACAGAAATGAATGAATAAGAGTATGTCATAGAGATTGTCAGCAAATTCTAGGTTTGCTAAGGAGGGAGTGGCAAGGTATGCTAGGTAGTTCTAAGGAATACAAAAGTGCCAGGGTGACATGTCAAGATGTGCTAAGTCCTAGGGTGTGCCAATGTGTGTCAGGGAGTGTTATAGCTCCAAATCTCACCCTTGATATTTGTGATGCTCCATTCATGGCCTAGGGCAACCCCTCCTTCTAGACCTGGTCCAAATACTTAAAAAACAGTGTTTTACTCCCTATACGCAACATTGCCTTGAGCTAAACACGTATGTACGTGGGTCTGAGTATACCAAACCCGCGTATATGTCTTAAAACACTTAAAAAAATAAATCTCCTTAATTTCAGGCGGAGATTGTAGAGCCTCTAACTTACACCTCACCATCCACTATTACCTACTGTTTTTCATCACTTACCTCTCTCTTTTGCCTCCTTTTCAATGTAAAACCACCCAGATCATTACATTAGATGTCATTAAGCATGATCAAGTGAGCTTTTCTAATGTGTGACTGTTTTGTTTAGATTTTGACATATTTACAGGCATTCCGCAGCTCTCTGTCGATTCCGCAGCCATCTGCTGATTCTGCAGCCATCTGGTGATTCCGCAGCCTTTTTGTTAATCTCAAGGTTCCACGTGCCATTTTTCCAAATGAGCCACATGGGCACTTAGGAATCAAGGTGCTCGAGGTTCATGTGCTATTGGTTCGGCCATCCACGTCATCTGCACCTCCGGTCAAAAGGGGGCAAGTTACGGTCAACAAAGGCAGCTTAACGGTGATGCGTAAGCTGTTGGGTCATGTCAGTTCAAACGGTGACTTGTCCGTGATTACGTAGGTTGTGGGAGACATAATCCAACTCTGGATTCAATGCCCATAACGACCAGCACCTTCAGCTATCCACGCAGGCTTATGACGTGTTAATGAAACCTTTATTACGCATGACAGTCAGTTAATTTCTAGTTTTAGCTATATGCATTAGGCTATCTTTCAGATGCCTATAAAAACTTGCGTCTGCATACGCTTATTTAACTTTATTATTGCTGTGTTTTTATGAACCTGTTACAATTTTAGTGCATTTCAAGACTCTTTTTTAATAGTGCTGTTCTAGCACTCTGGATTGTGATTTTCTGCATATGGAGTAATAGAAGCAGTGCTGTTTTGAAGCTTTCAATACCTTGAGTCTTCTTGGGTTATATGAATGGAGGGCCCCTGTTCATGTTAGCCTTGTACAATATTTTATGTTCAACATTTCCTTATTTTCATTCAGCATTTCTTTTTCTTGATACATGTACAACGTAATTCACCTTTATGTTATTTCATTTCCAACCTTTATTTTAAGTTGATCAGCATTGTTCTTTTGCAGGTTTTTAACCCGGGATTGATTGTGTGTTATGTATTTTCTTTATATCTAGTGGTAGTTTCAGTTGACAGATTCAAAGTTGCTGCCTTTACTTTATTTTCTTAAGTTGATTTTTAGCTTTATTTCTCAAATCTGCCTGCTAACATATGAATGGTCTCTTTATTATAAACTGTTTATCTTTTTGAGATCAGAATACTAATAACTTGCAGATGACTTTGGGTACCTTTTTAGACTACTCTTTAACTACTTTCTAATCGTGCTTTACACAATACTATGTGCTAGAAGCAGAGAGTTAGAAAGAGCAAAACATTATAATTAGTCTTTAAAGTAGATTTTTCTCATTTTTATCATTTCTTAGACTTATCTTTAGCTACTTCCTAATCGTGTCTTACACAATACTATGTGTTAGAGGCAAAGAGTTAGGAAGAGATAAACATTATCATTGGTCTTTTAAGTGATTTTCTTACCTTTTATTTGCAGCAGCGTGAATGGT
>APFE031276774.1:286067-344829 GCA_000404065.3 Pinus taeda | reverse complement strand
TAGAGCCAAGGCCGCGTACAATCTCGAGAGACTCATAACCATGCAAAAAGACATAGGTGCACTTGTGATCACCACTACACTACAAGGATTCCACAAAACCATGAGTTCACATATAACTTACCTTAGGCCCTCCAATCCTATTAGGGATGAAAGAAACTTGTTGCAAACATTAAGGGACAAGGCATGGTCTAATAGAAGAAAGACTGACTCAATGTGACTCAGGGTCTAGGATGCCTATAAGGACTCACATGGTTTTTAAATGGCTTTTAACTTGTAACCTTTGGCTAACAATGGCGCTCAAGAATGTTGTACTGAATCTATAGGTACCACTCTAGAAAGAAGGGTAACATTCCCATCATATGACAAGAGGCTCCCTTGCCCACAAACCATACACCATATGTCAGGGTGTCAGAAAGACATGACACCAATGCAAATTTCTTGAATTTTTTAGCTAACTCATCCATTTGTGCAGTGGTAACTAGTGATGTCTTCCCTTTGCCTTACTTGTTGGGGCATTTTCCAACATAGTGACTGTACTTGTGACATGCAAAGCGCTTGACTTTGCTCATGTCCTTTTTCTTTATCTATGAAGATCCTCTTGCAGTCTGGTTTTGCTTGGCTTTACTCGTGCCTAGTGTTTTAAAAATCCGGTCAGTTCTAACTGGTAACTGGTTAAACCGGTAAATGGTCAAACCGATCGGTTAGCTAGCCCACTGGGTTAAACTTGTAGAAAAAACCCAGTTTGACCCCTCGTTTCGCCCAAAAAAAGGAAACACTGGTCCTAACCAGCCGATTTAGGACGAAACCGACCAGTTTATGGGAAAACGACCAGTTTTGTCATAAATCAGTCGATTAGAGACCAAGGCCACGAAGGACCTACACAGTGTAGCTTTCCAAGTTTGTGGGGTGTTTTGGAGGGAAAATAAGGGTTCTTTCCCTCCAAAAACACCCTCTCCAAGCCTTTAAAAGGACCTTCTCCCTCTCATTTGTCTCACACATCTCATTTGGAGTATTTGCGGGTTTGATTGGGAGCTTGGAGAGTGTTGATTTTTTGCTAGAATAGTCATCTTGGAGGCTTGGAGTTGGAGTTGGAGCTAGTTTGGAGATAGTTTGGAGCTGTCATTGGAGTTGGCATCTTCAAAAGGAGGTTAAGGAAACTAGTTTACGTTTTCAGGTAAGGATTTTCACTTGAAAATTTCTCTTTTGATTGCTGTCCATGTATCAAATTTTTTTGTGTTCTAAACTTTTAACTTCTATCATCTATGGTATCAATATCAAATCTCTAGTTCTATGCTATCAACTTTTGTAGGCTACATGTGCATCTGTTTTACTAAATTTAGCTTTGGTTTTCCATGTTTCTTAGTTACAATTTTTCTGTTTTTTTTAAAGTGGCAGATTTCTTTGCAAATTTTAATTATTTCAAGCCATCATGGCTCCAAAAGGCAAGGACTACATGGACTCATTGTGATTTGATTGATGGAAAAATGATATGCAAATTATGCCATAAACCTATTGGAGGTGGGATATTTTCAGATTAAAACAACATTTGGTTGGGGTAAGAGGCCAAGTAAAGCCATGTGATGTACCAAATGAAGTGTTAGGTCATATTAGGGTAGAATACCTTTCCATGCTTGAAAAGTTTCATGAGGAGAAGGCTATGGAGAAGGCTGTCCAAGATGACATTGCAAGGAAGAGGGAATTATTAGAAGCCATGAAAGAGAGTGGGTATGATGATTATGCGATTCAAGACTCCTCTTTTATCCCTTCCACCAATGACCCCTTTCACTATGTTCATCCTTTTTTTCGCCAACAATCAAAAAGAACAAAGAGAACAAACATCCAGAGTTATTTCTCATCCTCCCATCATTGCCTCTTCTAATCCCACTCCCACCCTTCCAATAAACATCCAGAGTTATTTCTCATCCTCCCAACATTGCCTCTTCTAATCTCACTTCCTCCCATCCAAGTCGTCAACCCACTTTGGATAGACATTGGAATAAACAAGGCAAAGAAACTTCTTATCAATACATTGCTAGATGATGGAATGATGCAGATATCCCATTTCTTGTTGCTTACTCACCTTATTACCAAGCTATGCGGAACTCTATTACAGCTGCAGGAAAGGGCTTCAAAGGCCCTAGTATACATGACTTGAGGGGAGCTCTTTTGCAAAAAGATATTTCTTCCATTGATGAGTATTTGGCTGAGTATAGAGATTCATGGCTCAAAACAGGTTGTTCCATCATGTCAGATGGATGGACCATTGGAAAGAACCAAACTATCATTAATTTCCTTATTTCTTGCCCTTAGGGAACAATTGATGCATCTGATAAGTTGAAGTATGCGACCCTTCTACTTGAGCTTTTGGATGACATTATTCAGGAAGTGGGGGAGCAAAATGTTGTGCAGATCATCATTGTTAATGCCTCAAACTATGTTCTTGCTGGAAAGATGCTTGAGTCCAAATATAGGACCATATTTTGGACTCCATGTTCTACACATTGCATAGACCTCATGCTTGAGGACATAGGCAAAGTGGAGTGGGTAAAAAACATTGTAGAGCATGCCAAGTGCATTACAAAATACATTTACAACCACTCATGGGTATTGAACCTAATGAGGAAAAACACTAGGGGCAAAGAGCTTGTTAGCCCTGCAATTGCGAGATTTGCAACTCACTTCCTCACGTTGTAATGTCTCAATGCTCAACATAAAAAGCTGCAGAAAATGTTTTCTTTGATGATTGGACTGAATCTCAGTGGGCTTGTAGACAAGATGGCAAAGACACCAAAAAGAAAGAGTTTGACAATTATTTTTGGAAAAGGTTTGCTGAGCTTGTGAAAGTTATTGAGCCCCTTGTTAAGGTGCTAAGGATGATGGATGGGGAAAAATTTGCCATGGGATACATTTATGAGGCTATGGATCGGGGAAAGGAGCAAATGTGGGCAGCGTACATGGACATGTTAGCTAAATGTGGCCGTCGTATATGGGAGATCATTGATAACAGACGGAACAATCAACTCCATCGTCCTATACATGCAGTTGGGTATTTTTGGAACCGAAAGTATCATTTTAAAGCTCGGTTAAGAGATGTGCAGGATGGGGAGGTTAGAGTTAGATTGATTGATTGCTTGGAGCGCATGGTCTGTAGCCGTGCAAACCAGTTGGAAATACATATACAACTTACTCTTTTCAGTATGGCAGTTGGTACCTTTGGCAAAAACTTGGCAAAGATGGCAAGAGATGTGGATCAACCAGGTAAGCAATTCCAATTTCCAATTTGTTTTTCTTTTCAAGTTAAATTGTTTACAAATTTACAATTGAAATTATCTATAAATACTTGTAATTTGTAAATAAGTAATGAAATGAACTAAGTTACTAATTAATGTCATTTTCTTTGCAGCACATTGGTGGGAGTCATTTGGCGGCTAGGGTGCTCAATTGCAAAAGTTTGCAATTAGAGTCCTCAGCCAAACTTGCAATGCTTCAGGTTGTGAGCGCAATTGGTTTGTTTTTGAGCGCATGCACACAAAGAAGAGAAACCGTTTGGAATAAAAACTGTTAAATAATCTTGTCTTCGTGCAATACAACCTTTGACTAAGGCGGAACCAAACTATGAACAATACACCTGAACTAGATGCCATTTTGTTGGACGATATTGATCCAACACCAGAATGGGTGGATGAGACTGAAGATCCTGTGTTTGATGTTGATTTTGATATTGACATGGCATTAGCGGGGGATGAAGCAACTTTGGTGGCGCCATCAGAACTAGGATCAATAGCTGCATCAAGGAAAGGCAAACAACCAATGGAAGGCACTAGTCATGTAGCTCGACCAACTCGTGCTTCCATTAGGTCCACTTCTATTGTTATTGGTGGTAATGCTACTGAGGTTGCAGATGAGGCTGAGCCATCATCAGAATCTGATCCAAATGATATCTATATAGCTTTTGCTAATGATAATGATCATGTGTCTAGTAGTGGTGATGAATTTGATGATTGACCATGTGTAGACTCTAGAGTCTTTGATGATTGATCATGTGTAGACTCTAGAGTCTAGAGTCTAGACTTGTAGTCCTATAGTGGGCCAATGGCCTGATAGCTTGTAGCATTGTTCTTGGACTTTATTTTCCATTTAGAGCCTCACTGCTTATGTATTTTGTTGATGATATGTATTGCATTCGGTGCCATTTTGATATATTCATGTTTACATTGTATATAAATGAGCAAACTTTGCATATTTTGTCTCTATTGGCTTGGAATCATGGTTTTAAATCTTAAAAATAGTTTTTTTCTTTAAAAATTAATTATTTAATGTATTTTTTTTAAAACCAGTTCGTTTAGACCTGACCAGTCCTGGTTCGAAACCCGATTCATTAGGTGGACCGGTTCGGTCACCGATTCCGGTTTTTAAAACTATGTTCTTGCCCTTGTTTCTTGCCTAGTAAGAGCAAGTTCCTCATCACCACCTCCACTTCTACGTTGTCCACCAAATATTGTATTGCCTTAAATCTCCCTTTTGGTAATTTTGTTCCACAACTTGGTCCAATTAGGAAGCTTCTCTCCAGAAATGATACTTGTTACATAGGTAGCCAATTGCTTAATACAACCACTTAGGGTTATCTTGACAAGTTGACCCTCATCCACGACTTCCCCAACACCTGACAATTGATCACAAACTTGTTGGATTCTTGTGACATATGAGGCTATAGTTTTAGATCTGTTCATCCTTTTGTTTCTTAGTTTCTCTCTTGACACCATCTTCATGTTTTGTTTTTAAATTTGGTATATCTTCATCAACAATGACCACATTTGGTGGGATCTATGCTTCTGTGATATGTGAGGGATTATGTGATACATCACAACGTCCAATATGATCCCTTTAGTGTTCACATCCTTTAGATTGTGTTTGTTTGCTTGTGTAGGATTCGAAGGAACTTGGACCTCATTTTTCTGCAAGTTCCCACAGGTTATTCATCATCAGAATAATGGTGATCCTCTCCTTCCACGGGCTAAAGTTTTCAGCCCCCTTAAGCCTACCTTCAAATCTCATATTAGATGACGCCATCTCACCAGATCGATTTTAGCTACAAAACCCTTGTTGCAAAATAAAATTATTTGCTGATAAACAATTTTGTTGTTGTAAAACCCTTTTGCTGTATGATCTGCCATAGAGTTTCTATTGCTCTGATACCATGTTAAATCTCTAACATCAAATCTGATTTATTTATATACCTCAACAATTATTTTATACCCAAAAATTATTTACTCAATAACATTTTAAAACTCTTGGAAAATAAAACCATTGGTATTTTAACTTTTAGAAATTAAATATGTAGTATAAATAAAATAGGGAAATCAATCACATTACAATGAAAAATTCTGCCCAAAGCAATCTTCCTCCACTTTATACAACTCAGGAAAATTACGGCCTAGACCCACAAAGAATATGTTATGGATATAATTCATAACAATTAGCTAAATAAAATAAATATTAATATTAAATACCTAAATGTTATTTAGGTTAAATAAATCACTAAATTAAGTGAGCCATTCACGAAAGGTCACCTGATGAGGTATAAAAGCAGGGTCCTCATTGTACATTCAAGCCTACAAGCTATCAAGTCCTTCATGCTTCAGATTAGCTTTTATGCTACAGTGGTACCAGAGCCATGGCACACGATATAATCATGCGGGCCTTTGAACGTAGTTCGTCGTACAATGTGCCATTACATTCACATCATGATTATGTTGAACAAATCAGTATTCAAGAAGTATTTCAGCATTTAGAAAACTCATGTGCAGAAATTAAAACATGTCAAAAGGAAATTTCAGTTGAAGAGGAAGGGGTTAGTGAAAGTGAAGAAGAAGAAGCTGTAGAAGATTCTGAAGATTCTAATTCAGAGACTGATTCTAAACCTAATAGGGAAGCAGAAAACGCCATAATTTATGAGATAAAGCATGTGCAGCAGTCTAATAGACAGCTGGGGACTGATTTAGCTTCTTTATCCATTGATTATGAGATGAACAATTCTAAGGGGTCGACACAACAACGCCTACATGATATTGCAAGGAAAAGGGAGCAACTACAACAACTAGGAATAGATCTTAGAACACAGTTTATTGCTAGGGCTGAGGTGGTGCAAATCCAAAATGGATTTGATGAGCAGACAAAACAGCACGCTAGCATTGTTGCGAACATTCAGGAGCAACAATTGGAAGAAACATAGAGACAACTGCGTGTGAATCAGATAGAGACCAATGAAGCATTATATGCGATAACTGTACAATGAGCCTTCCGTTTCTGTTTGCAATATAAGCGGACAACAGAGTTCCGCTGGCTTTGGGAAATAATTCGTAATCGCCTAATTAATTTGACTAAGTACATTGGATTGAAGGGAAACATAAAAGAGTTTATTAACGAAGCTGAGGGAAGTGACTGTTGTAAGAGAATTCAAAAGAGAAAATGGTGGACAAAATACACATCTCCAGCTCTGAGTCTGCTCAGTGTCCAAGCCAAATTGAAAGGGAGTCATTTTCAATTTCTCTATGTATGTGTGGTGCTATTCTCTTGTTGACGAAATATCTAGTTTCGCAATCCTCCAAATGTTTACACCACGACCAGAATGATGCATTACCATAGAATGGAAGTTTGTCTTCGACGACAACTCTTTATAAATAATTCCATGAGTCCACCAAGCGGACATCAATCAGTTACCCCAAATAAATATTATCACAAAATAAAAGTGATTTTCGTTTTGCCATGACTGTACGTCAGATGGGATTTTCTCAATTGTCATATCAGCTTTTGTTTTTCTTGTACATATCATATCATTCAATAAGTTTAATCATTGCATTAACAAAAAAGAAAAAAAAGATATAGAGTTGAAAAAAAATTGGTTAATTTAATATATATATATAGAGTTAAAAAAAAGAAGAAAATTAGACTCTTAAAAAATATATATATTCAGTATCAATATAAAAAAAAAATTCGAAGGAAATAGTACTGATAAGCTACCTGACAAATCAAATGACCAAGTTGTATACATCGACAGTGACTAAGTGAAGAAAACCCTAGTATTAAAGCTTTGAGGACAAAGCTTCCGAAGGGAGAGGCTATGTTATGAATATAATTCATAACAATTAGCTAAATAAAATAAATATTAATATTAAATAATTAAATGTTATTTAGGTTAAATAAGTCATTAATTAAGTGAACGGGCACGTCTAAACGACATGTCATTCACGAAAGGTCACCTGATGAGGTATAAAAGCAGGGTCCTCATTGTATATTCAAATCATCTTATACATTTTATATATATTAATAAATTATTATTATTAAATACCTTCTGTGTATTTTAACATTCAAGCCTACGAGCTATCAAGTCCTTCATACTTCAGCATAGTTTTTATGCTACAGAATACATAGAAAAATTACAATTGTTGGAACTTTACAATCGACCCCACTAGAGTATTGACCTAAAGGAATTTGACCCTCTTGGAATTCGGTACTCCTGAAGATTTTAACACTAGAATATCAATGTCCTCTACGAGCTGACTTTGTCCCGTCTTTTTCCCTTCGTATATCCCCTATGCACTAGAGCAAAATTGGCCCCTAGATAATTCGACCTTCGTCTAGAACTTAGCTTGCCTCTTCAGTGATTCAACCTCCCTCCAGAAATTGGCCCTCCTCTTCAGCAATTCGACCTTTGTCTCAAACTCAACTTCCTTGTAAATTTCTCTCAAAATTCCCCTGTTGCAATTTTTTTCTTTCTCTTTAGTCCCAGGGCCTCTCACTCCCTTGAGAAAATGGCTCTCCCAACAATAACACTATAATATGTCTTCATCCTTTCCCATAGGTTCTCTTTATAATTTTTGACAACACTTTTCTGAACCCTGTCTCTGATGAAATGGTATTTGATCTCTATGTGTGTGGCTTATTGTGAAACATTGGATTCTCCTAAAGCTTGATGCAACTTTGATTATCACAGTGGATCATTGTATGATCCATCTTAATACCAAACAATACTATGAGCGTCTTGCGAAGGCATGTGCCCTCACAACTTGCTAAACTAGTTGCCATTTATTCGGCCTCTGCTAAGTTAAGTGCTACTGAGTGTTGCTTCTTGCTAAGAGAAGAGACCGCTAGACCTAGGCTAAAACAACATTCAGATGTACTCTTCTTGCCTATTGCACTCTTGGTCCAGTTCGAATTTGTACAATCTTGAAATTGTACTCCACCAACATTGGCATATCTCATTCTGTAGTCCAGTGTGCCACAAAGATTTCTCAACACATGCTTCACTACTACCCAAAGCATGCTTCACTGCAAAGCATATATTTGGTCTAGTTTTAACTAGATACATCAACAACTTGATCATGGGTGTACACCGTAGACATTGTCCTGCAATCCTCCATGTTGAATCTCTTCAAAATCTCAACTACATACCCGCTCTATCATAGGAAAATCTCTCCTCGCTGTTTCCACAAGTCTAGTCCCAAAGAGCAGTGCATCAGTCGAATATCGTTCATCTTGAAATCCGAAGCAAGGTCCTCCTTGAACATCCCTATGAGCTTCTCCGATAAGCAGCTCACCAACAACAAGTACATACTACATGTTGGAGTTTGCCTCACTCTTGCCGAATCCCAATCCAAATAGGTAATCATTAATCCTAGTGTATCATGCGAGAGCTTGTTTAAATCTGTATAAGATCTTCTTTGGTCCACATACATGTGACTTGCTCCAAATCCTATGCAACTCTTGTACTTGTCTTATGCAACCTCCTAAAGGCCCTACCCTCCTCAATTTTGACATTCTGGCTAACTACTATCTCCCTCTGGCATGTAAGGTAGACCTTGTAGGCCTTTGAGATCTCACTGCTTCCAACAAAAATCCCTCTCTTGGATGAGGGCTCCAACTTAGTCCTCTTCTTTGTTTCAATATGGACATACATTGGGCTACTAAAGATGCGAAGATGTCACACCTCGAGTCTCACTCCTATAAATTCCTACTTAGGAGTCTTTTCCTCCACTTCCCTATGAGGACCCTTGTTTTGTTCATCCATTGTTGTGTAAATAGGCTCTGCCCACATGAACATAGACGAGTCTTGATCATGGATTATTGGCTTTGCTACTCGCACTATGGTCTTTTTCTTCCTCTCTACCACTCCATTGTACTGCAAATTGTAGGCATTGTCAGTTCATTCTTGATTCTGACCTTCCTATAAAATCCGTTAAAACTTACTCATTTGAGGTATAGTCACCCCTATTCTCTGATCTCAAGACTTTGATCTTCTTCCTAGTTTGGTTCTCCATAAGAGCTTTAATGTCTTGGAACTGATCGAAGAGCTCATCCTTGGCCTTCAGGAAGTAAATCCATGTCCTCTTGGCTTAGTCATATATGAAGGTCACAACATAACTACACCCAGAGATAGACTTCCTTGAGATAGGACTACACATATCAAAATGCACTAAATCCAACAATCCCTTGGACTGGGACTCATTGTTAGGAAATGTTGCTTTGGCACGCGTGCCAAGTGCACATTCTTTAGACACCATCCCACTCCACAATGAACTTTGAACAACTAGTGACTATCTCCCATAACTGTGGTAGAGCCCTGTAGTTTAGATGTCCCAACCTCCTGTGCCAAAGCTCACTTTGGCTATCACTATCATGTACAAGGGCCTTCATCGACTATGCTCTTAACCAGTGTGGAAAAAATCGGGATTAGATTGAAAAAGTCAGGATTAAAGCAGGATTTTTTTCCAAAAAATTGTGAATGAAGTAGTTTCTTTAACGTTTTTTAATTTTTGTTTTTTTGAAAAAATTGGGATTTTATTGAAAAAGTCGGGATTTTATTGAAGAAGTCCGGATTTTTCAAAAAATGAATATTTTTGTATTTATTTTTTATTTTTTAATTTTGCCAACTTTTTCAAAAAACTCCCGACTTTAACGACTTTTTCAACTTTTGGACCCTTATCGATTTAATTCCAACTTCGACTTTTTCTCAACAAATACATGTTGCTCTCTTTGGTGCCTACCTATCACTCGCCTCACGTTAGGATCAACTCCTTTTAGCTAAAACTATATGTTGCCAATACTCTTCACTACATACTGGACACTATCAACAAGCTCCACACGAAGATCACATTGCTTCTTGGCCATACTGGTGAAGAGGTCATGAGATATTGTCATATGACGAGAATCTTCGTTGTCCACAAACCATACATCACGTGTCATGGTGCTTGAAAGACATGAAACCAATCCAAAATCCTCGAATTTCTAAGCTAACTTATCCATTTGTGTAGATGCAACTGTTAATGTCTTCCATTTGCCTTTCTTTTTAGAGCACTGTCCAATATATGACCATACTTGTGGCATCCAAAGCACTTGAATTTGCTTATGTCCTCCTTTTTCTCACGCTGTGAAGATCCTCCTCCACTTTGGTTCTGCTTGGCTTTACCCTTGCCCTTCTTTGCTTTCCTAACAAGAGTAAGTTCTTCATCACCACCTCCACCTCTGTGCTATCCACTAGATATTGAACTCCCAAATATCCTTTTTGGTGAAGTAGTTCAACAACCTGGTCTAGTCAGGAAGCTTGTCTCTAGCAAGGATACTTGTTACAAAGGTAGCCTTCAATTCTTCCCCCCAAATCGACTCTTCAACCCTTTCAGGATATAAATCCCAATAAAAAAATCACAGTGGGCGGATCTTTTAAAGGTGGGAGGAGTCAGAAAGGTAGCCAATACACATATAATAGTCCTCACTCTGTATACCTCTGCTTTCATGTACAAGTGCTTGCGACCTCGGAGCCCCGACGCTTTCTAAATATTCAATTACTTGTGCTTCCGGGCACTTTCTTCTTGGCATACTCTTCTGGGTATGGGACCTGCCGACTTCAAGACTTTCGGGCTTTGAAAATTCTCCAAGCTCAATAGCTTTGGGCTGGCCCACCTTCCACCATTGGTCACTTACAATGAACTCCTCGCTCTTCTTCTCTAGGTTGGCCCACTTGTAATATAAACCTCTGCATGTCGGTACCACTAGCGATACCAAATACTCAATTAGAATTGTTTCCAGGCTTAATGATCTTGGGCAACGAGAAAATTCCCGTCTCTTGCCACTTCCATTAATAGACAATCCTTGGTGCTGGACAATTTAATAAATGCAATTTAGAAATGTTACGGGCTTTCGGGCTTTTATTGTTATGGGTTCTGTCGATTGATGGTCCTGAATTTTGTTTAATGATAGACTTTGCTGAAAGCCAAAATCGACTAAGTGTTGACGTGCCTTCGGGTTATTTATATAGATATAAGGTCTGCACTCCAACTCTTCTTGGCTCCTCTGATCCTTGTCGCTCTCCTCTGGCTTTGTGGCACTCCTCTGATCAATTTCTCTCCGTGTCTTCTCTCCTCAGCCCTTATACCCCCCCTGCAATTGCTTCAATATATATATATATATAGATTGTATGTTGATCTTTTTCTATGGCAATTAAACTCAGAGATAACTACAGGACCGTACGCATAGTGTGTTACATATATGATAGAGATTGTAGATTGACTAGTTCTTGGGAAAAACTCTCGCACACCACACTCTGAACTCTATTTTTATTATAATCAAAAGAAATATAAAGATTACATGAAATGTTCGATCCAAATCCACAAATGTAGGATCTAAGGACCAATTTAGAAAATTTAATCAAACTATAACAATTTTGCAACAATCTGCCTAATCTAAACAAATTACATAACATTCTAAAATAAATTATCTCCTAACAAACCACACATTAAGGAACCGACTCCTCTAGTAAATGATTTTGACCTCTCGGTCAATGAAAATTACGGATGCCCCTGCATCATGTTCTCTTTAAAATAGAAGGAAATTCGTTGCTAGCCTAATAGTGTAAGTAGGCCATGTTATGGATGATTAGGTTCAAGGCTCATTTTGGCATGGAGATAAGTCCATAGAAACAACTTGCTAGTTGTTATTGTCAAGTAATGTGTCTTTCACCTTCCTATAGTCATTTTGAATGCTAAACCCTTTGCTGGACACACCATCTTGATTCTTAACTATTTTTATGTGGGTTGAATGACATGTTCTTACCTCAGAAGGCTATATGACCAGCACTTTTTCCATTGATCAATCTGGATCAAATATTTAATTTTATAAAATGGAGTTCTGGACTCAGAAGTTGTCTAGATCTCATCTCATTTCTTTTGTGATGTTCATGATTTTTTCAGTAATATATCATGAATTATGATGTTTCCCGTTGTTTCACAGATATTTTATAGAGCTTTCATTGCTTTTTCAGTTCTTTTCCAAACTTGGAGCCAGTTGCTCATGACTTCTCTTTCTGGGCGATAACAAATGGTTAATGTATTGACCTATAATCATTTATTTTGTAAAAATAGTATAATGGATAATTACTAGGACTCTACTCCAAAGATGTTCAAGGGAAGTTGTTTTGCATTAGCATCTCTGTTTTGTTGGTTGTTTTAACTCTTTTATGGGAACTTGAAATTAAAAGTTGGAATTGATCTGCAAAGCTGTTTTTCTGTGCGGTATAGATTTTGCAGATTAAGGTTGTATGATTAATATGTGGTTACTTATAGGCTATAGCCTCACATCTTGATGGAATCAACAAAGCTGGAAATAATTTGCAAATTTTTAATGCTTATTTGGTCAATTAAACATTTTGTAAGCGTGTATTGGTATTACTTGGTTTCAACTTCAAGAAGTGCAAACACCCCCAAGGATTTTGCAATTGACAATAGATCCTTGCTTTTTTTTACAGTTATGTCTCAGAAACTGAGAGAAGATATGCTGTTCCACAGCTAACACAACGCCACATTTTAGCTGGATTAGCATCAGTTGTTGGTGGATTGGCTGCACCATATGAAAAAGCTTCCCATATACATCATAGGCCAATTTCCAACTGGCTATGGGCAACTGGTTGTCATCCATTCGGTCCCTTCTCGAATGTCTCACAAATTAGCCAAATGCTTCGTGATACTGCATTGGTGAGTTTATTATGAGCTTCAATATTTCAATTTTTATGGATTTCTATATTATTGGGATTTGACTTAAACATTACCAGTAGACTGAAACTAGAATTTCTAGTCATCAGATTCAATCATAGTAGTAATAGGAAACTTTAACAAATTTGTTTTTATGGTGGCTTTTCTAAATTACCATCTCATTGCTGACTCCTGAGTAATGTACTTGATTCTTATAGTCTGAAGGATCTCACGGTCATGTCCTTTTTGGCATGACTGTTGGTCAACTCCTGCTTTTCCCAAATTACTCACAGAACCAAATGTGGTAAGAGAGTGGCACATCTCTAGCAAACTGACACTGCAGAGCAACATATGTTAGCCCAAGATGAGCATAAAGTGTAAAAAGACTAGTACAGCCTGATGTTAGGAAAGACATGTTTTCTTGGTAGAAATCTATGTTTTATGGGGACAGATTCCCTCTAGAAAACACCATACTTGCTGTTCCAGTGTTTTGGGTACTTCAAAGACTTCTCTTAAATGTTCTCAAACTGTCAGGGACTTTTCTGGGACACGGGGACTTGCTGCCCCACCTGAGACTTTCTGGGTGGACTTTTGGGATGATCCGGTCATGTATGTTTATTTTTGACAATGAACATTGATGATTGGACACTGGACAGTAAGATCATTTTTCCCATCCATTATACTGAATCTCAATCTGAATCTGTATATGTTGCAGCTCAAAACAAGGGTTTTGTGTGACAGTTTTTGTTTAAGGGAAAAATTTCACTTGCAGTAGGAAGCTACTTTAGCCCCAGCAAGCCTGCCCAAGACTTTCCCAGACGGAAGGGGTTGCAGTCAAAGCACAATACAACACAAGCATATCCCAGTGCATGCACACATAGACAAGTAGTTACAGAGAGTAAGGAGATTGTACGTCTTGTCTAGAACAGCCTGCTAGTTGATGCAGCCAGCTTGAGGGAAAACTCAGGAGATCTTCACTCATTTCCCTACTCTTGAATACCTGCACACAAAAGCAAATCACTGAACTCTATACCCTGCAAAGACTGTTAGCACATACATATAACTATATTCATAATCAGCATTTAAATACAAAATAACATGAGAAAATGAGATAGCGAGGGAAAAGCTATTTGAGTTTGTATTATACCAAGAATATATTGTACATAGCCATGCACTTCTGCAGACTTTTTCTGCAGCCCTCCCCTCAGCAACACTCACTGTCCGCTGGACCTGTAATGATGGCTTATTGCAGAGAGAACTATGAGTGAATACTCCGGCAACACTTGAGCATATGTTAATTCTTCCTCTTTGTGATCTATGGAGAGTTATATCGAATGTAGACATCTTTTTGGCCGTGTCCGGTCTTTTAATACTTATTTACTTTGAGTGATCAATTTTGACCTAATCCATGTAATTTCTTGCTCTGTTGCTTCATCACATTGTAATTGGGGCATTGTTGGCTCCTAGCTGCTTGAAGCCAGTGTACACAGAGCATTGTTTGGCCTAGTGTTGCTTGGCTACAACTGCAAGGGAGTATTGAAGGCAGCAATTCATGTTTTTTGGAGCTTTCCACAAATCACTTTTGGCATCCTGACTTTGCAGATGATGTTCCCTTCTAGTAGACCCAAGGGGGTGGTTTTTTGAGCTATAATAGATGCCCCCTAATGTATAAGGTCAGAAGAGAAGCTGATGACTGAAATACATTATAATAATAAGACCAGTGAGTGAGGCGGAAGGAGGGACCACAGATAGAAGACCTGCCGAGGCTGCAAAAGTCATAGTTAGATACATATAAAATACATCCATGAGGTAGGCATACCCATACTCGATGCCGAAAGAATAGAGCATGGTTGCCCACACGACATATTGTGGACTCCTAATCAAGGACTAGTCATGATGCAGATTTATGGCACAATAACTATCAGTAGGGTTGGACATTGATGTTAGTGCCCCAACGCAACTTGCTAGAGGCAATGGTCATAAGTAAGGTAGCTTGGTCTTCGATTAGTCCATGTGAATGAATGAGTTGATATCGAGCATGCAGGGAATCTATGGAGCGTGAATGAGTGAGCTTAGGTTGAGCACTTGTATAGTCAATCAACATGGGTCAATGATGGAACCCATTATCAATCATGAGCAAACTTACCACTAAGTACTGCAAGCTCCAAGGTACTAGACTGTTTCTAGATTTACATCCCAGATAAGGTGTTGACATTGATGGGAAGAGATCTATTGACTGAGGGCTTTGATGTATCCCCCAGCAATCGACACAAAACTGACATCAAGATGAAATCTCTAATATTAGCAGCTGAAGAACTTATACACAATTGATACAAGGATGGCCGAAACAAAAGATATTATGATACATGCAAATGGTCGACACTGATTGGAACTTCCCTTGAACATATAATGGAATGACACAAAAGTGAACTTGGCAACATCGATTGAAAAATACCAAATAGACACAATGGTGATACAGAAGGCATCACCGAAGCCTATAGACTGGAAGGGTAACCAATGAGGTGAGATACTGACTCAATAATAGAGTGACTTGACTCAAGCTAATGGTGTGGCTCTAAAGCTCGACAAAAACAAATTGTTAAAGTATGACTCAAACAAGTGCCATTTTCAAGGGCGACATACAATTGCCATGATAGAACACAGGACAAAAATGCATTTCTCGACTCCCTTTTTGTATAGTGGATCCCCTTCATAGTTTTGCTAGCATGAAAGAGATGACAAGTGACCTCGATAGGTGTGTGTTCAGTTCAATTTTAACGAGCTTGAAAAAGGGGTCAGAGAATACTTAAGAGTGGGTTCCTTTCTTATGAGTTTGATAGTGAGGTAGAAAAAGAGATAAAAGTGCACTCGTGTCCTCATCGCTTAATGAGCTTGAGAATGGAGAAGAGATTGCTCGCTGGCTTTCATTTGAATAATGAACATTGAAGAGTAAAGAATGGAAAGAACTCGACATTTTTAGGTAGGTTTAACGAGCATGAAAAGATTGCAAAAAAATCTTGGGATTTTCATTGTTTAACGAGCATGAAAACAAGACCAAAAGGAATCTTGTCCTAAAGAGATGGGTGGTATAATGATATGCATCTTGTTCCGAGGATGATGGAACCAACCTAAGTAAAGCAAGAGGCGGTGTTAAAGTGTTTGCTAATGGAAATCTACTCATCACAGTAGTCTCTTTGAAAGGTGATGATGGGTTGCAATATGGAGGCAAGGTTGATGCAAAGCAAAGAGGTTAAGCACATCTTAGCGGTAGTGGTAAAGTGTTTGTTAATGGAAATCCATTCATCACTGTAGTCTCTTTAGGAGGTGATGATGGGTTGCAAGATGGAGGCAAGGTTGATGCAAAGGGAAGAGGTTAAGCACGACTACAAGGTTGGCAAGTGGAATGGAGGCTAGCATTGTTATGACAACATCTAGCAAGACATTGAAGACTGTGAGCACAAGCGACCAAAAAACAATGAATAACAGAGTGAGGACCTCCTAAAGGGTGATAGTGGCCAAAAACAAGAGACAAAGAGAGGCATGAGGGTCAATTACGATGTCATGGTAGGTACTAAAGAGGATCCCCAAACCTACGAATGAACACAACATGGGCACCAAACGACAATCAAGTGCTATTCTAGGGCACCCATGAAGGGTAGGCTCTATTGCACAAGTTATGATGTGCAAAGAAGACATGGTTAATGTTGCAACTTGGTAGGGGTGGGCCCCAAGGAAAAGTGAAATGAAGATGAAAAATGTCAATAATGCAGTGACAAGATTGATGAATCCTAATCCAAGATGTTAGTTCTGACTTTCAACCTCAAGGAAACAATGAATTTGTTTTCATTTTGCATATTTGTTTTTTGTTTGAATTATATATGTATGTACAAATCATGACACAGTTTGATAGGTAATGTAAGGATTCCAATTGATGTGTATGAACTCATGTGCGGTTGTTGGTAACATATGGCACACAATGATGTGGCATGCCACATCCAATTGAACTTCCATGTTCCTAAAGGTTGATGATTTTGAGAAATCGAGAGGCTTACTACTTATATTGGATTTCTCTTTCTTTAGTAATTGCTTGTGAATTAGTTGGCTTCTTATTACTGTATATTATGCTTCTTTTCATCAAACAATTTCCATAACATGGAGATCACAGAAATAAGAAGAACACAAGATATAGGCTCCAAGACAGGGCAAAACCCCTCGATGGGAAAACCCCAAAATATTTCTTATTATAGAATCAGATCAAAGTGAGATATTAAAGACCCATGACCACATGAAAATTCCAGCCCTCAAGATGTTAAGTCAAACCTTCCTTCTTCCTAGCAAATTCATCAGCAAGAGACTAGCAACAAGAGATGTACTAAGGCAGAACTTTCACAAACTTAAACTTCAAGAAGAAACTCTTTCTTTAGACTTAGAATCCTCCTCTTCTTCACTATGCCTCTTTGTGATATTTTAGAACAACTCATGTGAATTATGTGTATCTAAATGAGCACAAATCATCTTCTATTTATGCTATCCAGAGGGGTGCGAATAAACATGTCCTTTCTGGCAGGGATGACTTGATGGGTATGCTGACTTTGACATCTAGAGGATTTTTGACACATATTTTAAAGATTCTTTTTTCCTGTTTGTGAGAATAATTTCGGCAAAATCACATAAAAAATCCTGTTGGTGACGATGAACCACACTGGTTGGTTCGAAACGCGTCGACAAATGATTTTTTATGTGATTTTGCCGAAATTATTCTCACAAACAAGATTATGGATCACAGAAGTCTGAATTCTTTAATTCTTTTTTCCTTTTCTTTACAAAGGTCCAAAAAGGACTTGACTCTTTGACTCAAAAATCTATAAGCATGAAGAACATGCTTGTCTAGAAAAATAATAATAATTTTTCTTTTTCTTTTCTTTTTCTTTTTACATAAAATACAAATTGATACAAGTACAAAAATAAATTTGAAGAACCAAACCTAGTTACTTTTCCAACAGAGGATTCGAAGGATACCTTAGAACCATAACATTATTAGGGATGGTCCGAGGACATAAAGCCTGAATGGTCTCCTGAGCTAAGACAACTCCATGATAATGACGATCAACGACATGAAGAGAATATGGGACATTCATCAACGAGGGAGTTCAGAGTGGATAATCTGGTAGCAGGTTTAGAGATGGAAATACTAGACTTGACTTGGTTTTAGGGTGTTATGTCTTTGAATGACTCAAGAAATGCCCCCAGGCCCGTTTCAAGATTTTGTTTGTCAAGCTCCATCATATTCGACTATGAGAGAGGAGAGGCATCATGACACATAGTCTCCCATGGCTTATCTTGTGAAGCCATGACCTCCAAGATGGCCTTGTTTGAAGGAAACTCAATATCAAGGGAGTCATGTGAAGGTGATGGAATGATGACGCATGTGGAAGTGCAGTCTGATCATTTTCCGTATTAGGATGGATTTTCTAACCAATGTCACCAGGTGGTGGTGGGACCATTAAAGAGGTGATTACTTCCACAAAAAGTGGCATTGTGCCACCATGAGATTCATCTTTTGTAAGCATCGCCCGAGGATTAGGAGGTCCAAGAGATTAACTAGTGACATAAGAGATATTGTTAATGGTGGAAGCAAATGGACATGGGTTGAGTGGAGCAAGGGGGAAGGTGCCATAAACGAAGAGTCTTTGAACATCCCTGCTCCAATCCTTTTAGCATCAAAAGTGGGATCACGTACAAAGGGGATTGATTGATTATTGTGAAAAAGCAAGTCTGGCTTGTAGAAAATCAGTTGGTCAATAGAGAGTATTTTACCTTGATTGGGGAACATCACAACACAAAAGAATAAAGATCAGTGAAGCATGACCCTTATATGACCCTTCATGACTCGCGGGTCTTAATGAGTCATATGCTGAGGCCCAAAACGAGTCACTGTGAACCCGCACATAAGACCCTTACCAGTACTGACTTGCATAAGACTTGCACTGACCTGTTGACTTTCATACGACTCATGTCAAACTCGTAAGAACCTGTATAAGACCCGTCCCTGAAAAAAATTTCGATTTTTTTTTTTTTTTTTTTTTTTTTTTTTTTTTTGAGGTCAGATGGAGGGAAAGGGAAAATGGAGGGAGTTTGTATTTTGCCAAGTCTTATGTAGGTCGTTCTTGATCCTTATACGAGTCGTGCAATACTGTTGATGATACGACAACAGTCATGGCATAAAACTAACTTTGCCCAAGTAGGAGGTTGTAATCTAATGGTGCATCAATGTCCTCAACCCCAACTGAGATTGTTTTCCCTTGGAGCTCTATAAGCAAAGTAGAGAAAACCCCTTGAGGCTGCAAGATATGCCATCAAAAGCCTTTAGCGTTGATCCAAGTGTAGACAAAGTCGGGGAACCTAGATCTCTCCAACACTTCGATGAAGTGATACATGGAGATACCCCCTCATCCAAGTCTACATTGTCTGAAAGCGTGGACCACTATTTGGAAGGCCATTGACCTCCATAGTAGCAGACAACACTCCACAAATCTTCATCAATGCTCAGAGACTACTAGTGATCCACTTTTGGGATGATGGTGATATTCTTGGTACATTATGCCCAGCAGCCCCCCATAGGAGCCCCACACTTTTGGCAGGTGTACCAAGACTTGTACGATGTCATGGCAACATTCATTCCACCAGTTGGACCCTTGCAGAGGATCTATAGGCATCTCTGATTCATATGGAGACCCGTGGGGTCATTTATGTGCCCTTAGACCCACTAGGAGCACCACAGGTCTATTACTTGGAGAACAAGGGGCCGCCCCCTTGTCCATCATATTCCGAGGAATTTATTCCTCAATATGGCGCTTTTGGATATTATTATGTGTTTCGAGGGCCCTATGACATGTAGATATTATTATTTGGCCCCTTGTGAGACTTATTTTTACATTTGTCAGCTAGTTTGGTGGGCTTCTCACCAATAGGGTTTTATTTGCACATTATTTTATCATTAGGGTTAATGTAGGCCCATATGCTAATTCAAACTCCTTAGGAGGCCATATATTGATGTTAGATACATTCATTTGGATCATCACTTGACTTGGGATCTCTCTTATATTAGAGAACTTCACATTTTTTCCTTGGAGGACATTTTTTGGAGATGGATGAATTTTGACGTATGGATTTGGGCTATTTATCTTGTCTTGGAGCTTTGTCTTGTAAACAAAATGCTGGTTGGATATACTCTATAACGTTGAAAGTAAATTTGATGTTATTATTCTTGTTGCTGCATACTGCTAAAATTAGGGCTGGTTGTTGCATGATTGAAATGTGGAATTGAGCATGTTCTAGCTAATTTAATGTATGGGCCAATGTTATATGAATGAAATGCCCTAAAGTTTATTTGTCTCGATAATCTTGCATTGTTTGCTTTGAAGTATAAATGCTTGAAGGTCACTTTTCTTTTCTTTCTCTGAACATTGGATGAAGCTGACTTTTTGGGTCTCCTTGGTCAAGAAACCAAGGTCTTACTCATCATCAAACTTGACTCCATATCCCCAAGTGAATTAGGCACTGATCCCTTAAAAGGGGTGATCATTTTAACCCTCTTTTTACTATTTTCCCCTTCTTCCCCAAGTGTAGCCTCGTTAGGTCACCTAGGGCATCAATTTCCTAGGAATTGACCCAAGGAACAACTTTGATTTCCTACAGGCTACTGCACTGGTGGGTCCCTTCCCTCTCCAAATTTGAGGCAATTCTAACAGTGGAATTTTCGGGAATCCCAAGCCCTAGCTCTAGGATCGAATTTTCTGTAGGCATCCCCAAGGCTAGACCTCAACAAGATCAATTCAACCTTTTGAAGTAAATATTCTTGTTCAGTCCTTTCCCTTCACTTTGTCCAGGATAGGAACATCATTGGTTGCTGTATTCTATCCCCGAACTTGGGTTGGTTCCACTTGGTCCCATATGGTCCCACTTCTCAATAAAGATTATTTGTCAAGGACCATTTGGGAATCCAAGTTTCCCAAGGATTATAGGGATTGAGAAACTCGTTCGTAAGTCAATTCCTTCTCCCTCAACCCTCCAATCCTCACCCCTTACCCTTGGAAAACCAAGCTCCTTGCTTAAAGAGAAAGCAATTTCTATTCATCACTCCATCCTCGGGAAAAGTGTTTATAGGGCCACCTTCCACCTATTCATTGACATATACTTTACAAGTGATCCCTACATTACTGGGACTCCTCCCATTGGTGAAAGTCCGTAAACGATGGGAAAGTCCATAAAGAGAAGGGAGACTTCGCTGTGGTGACTCTGAGGAACCCCTTTAGGTCCCCTGCTGGTTCGAGTGGTAACAGGCCTAATTAGCTAAATCAAACTTATTAGAAGTGTATAAATCCAAGTGACGTGAACTCATTTTAGCATCATCACTTGGATTGGATTTGTATCTCTCTTGAGAATTTTGCTAACCTTCTTGGAGGACGAATTTTGGAGCATGGAATGAATTTTGATGTTTGGATTAGTTTCTCATCTTGGAGCTTCTTGAGTACCAAATTCTTGATGGTTGGATATACTCTTAATACATGTAAGTACAATTTAATGATATTTTTTTTTTCTATTCTTGTCAAATACATTGTTGCTAGGATTTCGCTATACTAGGGCTGATTTACTGCATCCATTTGTGCGGAGTTGTGGAAATTCATTTTATAGATAGTGATGTTTCATGTATGGGCCATGTATTATGAATGAATGTTCCTAAAGATGCTTCTTCATTGAAATTCATCTTGATAAGCCATGAATCTTGCGAAACGAAGTATAAAGTTCTTGAAGTTGCTTTTGCTGCTACCCTAATGCTATGTGAAGTTGTTTTTGAGGCCTCCTTAACATAGAAAATTCAATGTCCATAGTCATAATTACTCTTGACTCCAAATCTGCCGAAAGGATTAAGCACTAGTCCACCATAAGATGATCACCTTAAACCTATTTTCCTTCTCCCCTCTTCTCTTCTCTAGCTCTAGTCCTCTAGGTCACCTAGGGCATCAATTATCTCATAATCTAGTTGTCCAAATACTTTGATTTTTGGTCCACAATTGCGCTGGTGTGTCCTTAAAAAGCTCTCCAAATTTCATGAGATTCCGACAGTGGGATCTTGAGATATCGCAAGCCCTAGCTCAAAGACCAATTCTTGCCCTTGGTTTCCCTTAGGCTAGAAACCTCACTGGGATCCTTGCATTACCTTTCATTGAAAATTCATTCCTTAATCCCTTTCCCCTCCCTAATTAGGTCAAGCATATCATTGGTTGCTAAATCCTATCCCCTTGACCTAACATCAGGTCCACTTGGTCTTGTGTGGTCCCATGCACTGTTAAGGGTAATTCGTCAAGGATCACATGGAATCCAAGCTTTCACAAGAATTTAAGGCCTAGGAACCTCCATTATAAGATACATACCGTAAACCTGAGCCTTGAAATTCCCCTTAAGCCCTTCATTGAGAGCTTTCAACCTTGCCTTCCAATGAATGCAAGCCACATATTTGAGCCTCTCTTGTGAATAGGCTTCGTGGATCACCCCTCACCCTATCATTGGTCCATCCATTTCGTGATCCTCATCATAATGAGTCTCCTCCCATCGGTGAATGTCTGTAAATAGTAGGGAGCCTTAACTGAGGTGGTAGTGGGCTATTGCTCCATTGTTGCCCTTAGTCTAGTAGTAGCCCTTCAAGGATCCCCCTTTAGGGCCCCTGCTAGTTTGAGTAGTAACAACACCAACATAACTAATGGCTCCCTTAAATAGATCTACCCCAAGTCCTCTAATCCTATCTAGGATGAAATGAGCTAAGAACGAGGATCAAAGGGATTGGCCATGGCTGACTGTAATAGGCCTAGGATACCTTAATACATAGCCTCACATGGCCTGCAAGGCTTTAACTTGCATCCTTTGGACTTACAATGGTGTTATCAAAATAAGAAAAATGACCATATATACCCCTGTTGAAATGAAGGGTAACATTCCCTCTAGATTTGCAACTAGTACATAGGAAGTCCATGGGTGTCATCCTGCAAGGTGTCATGAAATGGTTTTTGAACACCCCATACAGTCTATGGTGTGACAAGTCCTTTGTGAATGGATATGTGGAAGGGATATAGCATGGATTTGTATGGTATCCATTGTATGTATGTTTCTGACAAATTCCCATGTTGCATCTCCCCATAAAATGAAACAACATTAAAGCATTTAAGAAATCAACATTTGTGGCAACTTCGATAGCCGGACAATTGAACATTTTCCATCGAACTTCATCTATTCTCTCTTTATGTGAGAAATTTTATAATGTAGATGCATGCCAATCAATAAGCGAATGTTTGGGGAAATGTCTCACTTTATTTTACATTTTACATCCCATAAAACATTTGATGTGGCAATAGTAAGATATTAAGCGAGCTCTGCTGGTCATCTACTTGAGCATTATGTTGGCAATCATTTTACGATTTTATAATGAAGAATTTTCAAAATCAAGGCTCATGCAACATCCTTTTTTGCAGGTTATGTGTTGGCAACTAGTGCTAATTCTCTATGGAATCCAACTTAGAGCTAGCATCATACTTTGAAACAATATAAAATTCTCTCTCTCTCTCTCTCTCTATATATATATATATATAGAGAGAGAGAGAGAGAGAGAGAGAGAGAGAGAGAGAGACTGTTGGACTGTGGTCTAGACTCTAGTTGCAAACTGGAGCAGTTGCCATGAGGGTGACCAATTCAAACCCTGATGGGCTCACAACCAATATTTTCCCATCCTGTGTACTGATGATGCTTAGCCTTCGGGCTGTTGATGTAGTCACAACCAATGTTACTGCTGCTTAGTGAGCCTTAAGGCTGACCAAACATGATCTTCTTTTCAATGGGTTTATAAACACGCAAATTAGTGAGAGATATATGGATGTATATATGTTATCTTTTATATATGCTGTTTCCAGCTGTACAGTATCAAAACTTTTATTAAAAATGATATTCATATCTGTATCAATATCAATATCGTGGTATCTTAGAATAGAACTACATCTGCGGCAGTATCTACTGTGATATATTGTTGATTTTAAAGTACATGATACTCTTAAGATGCTAATATCACAAATGAGGTAAGACTGTCAACCATTAGGACTATGAAGTGGCATTGGCCCTCATCGTGTCTCAATACTGTAGGGTATTTCTTAAAATTGAAACTTATTATTGAATAGCAATATCATTTTATTAAGGCACACAAATCTTGTGATGACTCACAAGACATTCACATATTATACATCACTGAATCGTATATCTTTATTTGGTTCTGTGTTACAAATATAAACCTTAATTATTTTAATTTATTGAAAGTTGTATGATTTTTTATTATGTTTTCTACAAAAGTCAGTAATTTCTTCAATCCTCCGTTTTCATATTGGACTCTGTTTATTTCAAAACTCAAAAGCTATATTTTCATTCCGTTGAGATGTGAACCCAAAATAATAGTTAGACCATTTAATGCCTAATAAACACCATCCACTGTAATGTGACATATCCCATGATTCAGGCATTCAGCAGAAACATGGTAATATTGTTATTCATGCGTTCAGCACAAACATGGTATTTATTTTGTTCTTAGGCTTCATAAATTTTGGCATAGTGGTAGTAGTATTGCCTATATATTTATCAAATTTTTATTCTGTCATTTCTATCTTGTGCAGCGGAACACGATCTATGCACGCGTTGATGCAGCACTACATAAAATTCGTGACACAACGGAGGTATTGACAAATATAATCTCATGTCCATCCTTGTATGTGAGTGGTCAGTGATACAAGTGTCTGTCTGACCAACGCATCATGTTCATGGATGAAGAATTTCCCTTGATTTACAGGGAGGAAGGTCACAAGTTTACTCATTTTTCTTGTAATAGACAAATTGCTCCCTTTTCAAATTGAGACTCATTTTCCTTATACAACTCTGGTATTTAGAATCCTTCAAATCTTGTGCATGACATCCTCAGGCAGTCCAGTCCTTTGCAAATGAGCATTTGAAAACACCACTTGGGGAGCCAGTGAAGGGCCAACGGAAGAAGTCAACTGCAGAGATGTGGCTTGATAAGTTCTACAAGAAGACAACCAGCTTACCAGAACCTTTCCCACATGAACTTGTTGAGCGCCTAGAACAATTTCTTGATGTATGTCTTCTGCTTTCTCTATATTGGTATATTTCTGATCACATAATTTAATGAGCACAGATTGCCACAGATTTCATGTTATTACCTTTTGTAATATTTCAAACCATAGAGACATTTTGGGAGAAAATATTAAATTTTGACCTTTGTTTTTGTAGGTGCAGTTTTAACATTTTGAAATCTTATATGGTGTGCAGAATCTGGAAGAGCAGTTTGTGGGTCTAGCTGGACTGTTGTATAACCATCTTTTGGATGATGCTCATAAGAATTCCTCCGAAATATTTCAAAACACAATGTTTACCCAGCAGTAAGTATTTATGCCAAAAAATGAAGTAATCTTTTGTTTATTGAACTGAGTGATTTAGTATCTTTGAGATTAAACGGCACTGATTATCAGGAGAAGCAAGCTATAATTGTAATGCATTTATATTCAAAAACCTAATTGCCTAAAGATCAGGTGTTATAGAGAGAGCACGTGCTACGTGCATGGTGAGTGAGACTTAGGAGAGCTTTAGTTGTAAGGATGATTGGTGATTGGACCTTACAAATGCACATCCTATACATGTTTGCATCTGCAACAGGCATCCAATAAAGAATTGTCCTAATGCTTCTTGGATGGAAAAATGGCTTACTTGTGTCCACCGCTTATCACATTCTGTTGTATAGATTGAACCTCAACCAAACTAAATGGCATGAACTTACTGTTAATATAATGGTTGCTAATTGTCCAATTGATTCTAAGCAATGTTGCAAGAAACATTTAACTCCCTGGTGTTTGGATCCCCGTGAAACACCAGGAAACATGGAAACACATACCATATACACCTGAAACATTGTGAAATGTTGCATCTTGCATTTCACGTTTTGGAAAACAAGGGAAAATGCCATGTAGTGTTTCAGGTACATTTTCCCTGCTAAAGACTGTGTCTTAGCCTCCAAAAGCATGTTTTGGCTTGGGAAATGAACACTGGGAACCACCCAAACATCTAAACTTGGTAGCAAACCTTTGATAAAGATATGTAGACACTAATTTTTAATGACAATAAAATAGAAGAAAGAAAAAAGACCTCCGGGATTTTTTTTCTTTGAAGATGATGTGCCGTTAATAAAAGAAAATCACATTTTTGAAGAGTTTATACATACATACATATATATATATATATATTATTTTTTCGTACCACATTTCCAAGTTTCCAGATTTGAGGGATCAGTTTGCAGCGTGTATCCATTCCAAAAACCGACACCCATTTCCATGTAAAATTCAATCTAGATTCTATGTAACCATTGCAAGTTAAAGAGTTGATTTGACAACAATGTCATTCTCTATAAGCTAGAAAGGAGGGTTAACTGTTTGTAAAGATGGTCATAATTAGGTCAAAGGAATATTGGGCCACAGGTGTTTGTTAGCTGATGAAGAAGACATCTTGGTTAGTTAGCTTCAATAAAAAGACATTATTACAACAAAACCTATCCCAAATAATGTAAAGTTCTAAGCATCAAGGGACTAGTTTTGTGCGACTCAAGAAGGCTACCCACTGCCACCATGACAGCTCGTCCTCTCACTTTTGGTTAGCTCTTCTCCAACTCAGGGCACAATTCCCTAAAAGTTGAGGGATCACAAAGACTATGGAATGTAGGGACAAGGTGATTTAAAGAAGAGTAAGCCTAAACTAAACAAGTGGTTGTAGCATTAATGGATTAATGAATGGTGTGAGAGAGAAATATGAAAGTAGAAAGTGAAAGACCAAGTGTCAAATCACACCATGGAATATGGAGTCAAGGAAGCATAGATCAAAGAGGGCAGGTGCATTAAAGTGCAAGGAAATAGGAACAGCTATGCATGCCACGAATCGGCCCTACTTGCTTATTTTTATAGCAGAAAATTACCTTGGAAGGCTAGAGGTGCCATACTTGAGCGTTGCCATGAAATTGAGCATTGCCATACTTCTTGCTACTTTGGAGAGGTGTCTTTCTATATTAATAAAAGGGATAACATCCTCATATTACTCTATACAAAAGACACATGGTTCACAATAAAACATTCGTAACATGCTACAAGGATCTCCTACTACAAAATCAACATATGAAATTAAAGTAAACAATGAAAGCGTCACATTAAAAATGATGTACATCCAATCTTCCATTCAAGCTCCAATTATGTGATGAACAAATGAAGTCCAAGGGGAGTGCTCCTTAATCCCAAATTTCTCAACAACCATTACAATGAAGAGAGAGTGCCTGTTTATAGAGTAAGTCTCATCTCGTACAATAAAATGTAATTTTCCTGCAAAGTATCAAGATGACACTTCAAACAAATACTATAAGTTTGCACTAGTTAGATCTCTTTCTAATCCATGGTTAATGATATCAAGAGATGTAGATGCTAGCCTCTATAAGGTATTTCACTCATCCAAAAATAGCTGTAAAAAAAAGATGATGCTTATAAGAGGGAAGCATACCGCTAAAAATGGGTAATGTTGCCCACCACCAGTGGGTGACCCCTATAGGAGAATTTTTCTCCTAGATTTGTCTTTAGCTGGCAGCCAATAGCCCCTTGCAGCCACCATATAACTTGATGTGCCATCATTCTCTGCCACCTGAGCTAGCCATTTAGTGCCGTCGCCCACTAGTTATGATTGCATGTTTGAAGGTGGGCCCTCCAACCCTGAATGTATGGCTTTTCATTATGTAATTGGGTGTTTATGCTTGCTTTTATTGGACACATTTGGACATGGATTAGTGGGGGAATTTGGTAGAAAGAATGGGCTTGGTCTGTACTCCTGTTCCCTTGCCCCAACTTGGTGGTTAATCTTGTATGATAGTCCTATGGGATCTCCTCTATTAGCTACTAGCTTAGGAGTGGCACTATGACCCACCATCTGTGGGTAGTATACACAGGATTTTTATTTTTTATTTTTTAAATGTTTCTCTTTGATGGTCGTCAGTTGAAAACCAAGAACCCCTTGCAGCCACCAGATAGCTCAATGTGCCATTATCTCCGCCACTTGAGCCAGCCATATGCTCTCTCACCCATCTGTCATGATTTTATGTTTGAAGGTGGGCCTTCGAACCCTGAAGGTATGGCTTTTCATTGTGTAGTTGGGTAGTTTTGCTTACTTATCATTGACACCTTTGGGCATGGATTAGTGGGGGGAGTGGGCGGAAAGAGTGGACTTGGTTTGTACTCTTGTCTCCCCTGTCTGATTTGATGGTTAACCTTGTATCCTAGTCCTGTAGGATCTCCTTTATTGGCCACTAGCTTTAGGAGTGGCACTACATGGGAAACCCCGATTTTGGTTGTGTGGTCCCGCTTTCCAGCATCATATACGTCACTTCCCTCTGCTCGTTATAAGCCTATTCACCATACTTCCCGTTTGGGTCCACAAGGAGTTAGCCTTCCCCTTCCCTTGTCCACAACATGGGTCGAGCTTGGAATGATGACCCAAAGGTTGATGCAGCCAAAAGAAAAGAAAAAACATAATTTGGCCACTCTCAATAGGAAATGTACCATAAAATGCAAAAGATGGTCAGGACATTCAAATTTAGCACATGGGCAAAAGCCAAACATGAGCTGTACCCCTATCAACATGGCCATCACCCTAGTTGCTAGGGCTCCTCACATTGGCCCCTTAGATCACCTGGGAACCCATGATTGTCCCAACCCCTAGTGGGTGATGAACTGCCCCACATAAAAGGGATATTCACTGCTATATCCTACATAATATGCTCTCATCCCTCAAGCCTCGAGCAGGTACAAAAAAAAATCTGCAAAAGGCAAAGGGCATATGAAGAAGGGTGGAAAAACAATGGTCAGGGTAACTCGTGTACCACAATTACTCCCTCCTACACTCATATACTGAAATGTGGGATTCCCCTATCTTAGCTACCCTTGTATTGTGGTGTTAGGCTTGGAACCTTCGCTTAATGCTCCACTCCATTCCATCATTATTTTACATACGACCTACCATTTGATGGATGTACCATGGACATGTCACCCCCTCCCCCCGCCACCCCCTTTAGAGGTTGAAACCACTTAATAGGGTCCTTGGTTAACATTATTCTTGAACTTGGAAACACTTGTAAGTTCTGAAACTCACTATGGAAGGGCATGCCACTATGAAGTATCCACTTGGTTCCATGATTTGTAAACTCATTTACTCAATTGCACTAATGATTGGTTGTATTCGAGGGTGAGGGGACACATTGGATCTTATATAGGATTGTAGGTGGGTCTTCATCTGGGGTTTGGTCTCCCTATATGGGGTCCATGTGAAAATTCCAAAACTGGAATTCTATTGCAGCAATTGGAATTTATTTTTATAATTGTCAATTATTTTAACAATTTATTTGTCACAACAAATATCAAATAAATCACACTACAACCTTCACAAATAAAATACTGCAGAGATAATAGCGCTGGAAACCGAGAAAATACTAGCGCGCACACAATAAAAATGACATCATTATTTTTGGACAAATGTCCCCGGAAAAACCCAACTTGGAACCGGTGTAGTAGCTGAGGGTTTTATTATTATGCAATAGTGAAATTCTGAGTACAATCTATGGATGCCTAATTGGCAATCCAAACAAAAAGAAAATATGGGAAAAAAATATCTGAGCGAATTACCCTTTTTCCACAAGAAATCTCGACACAACTTCTGTTCAGAAACTTGTCCTCCTGGACCCTTTGCGTTAGCCTTTGCGTCACTCTACACAGACCCTATGACGTCTAGCCTCTGAATTGTCTCTGATGAAGTCATTCTGCCCATCTCTGCTAAGGAAATCGCTTCTCCGACACTCTGGACCCTCTGCCCGACCTTTGGAACTGAAAACGGATTTCTCTCGAGCTCAATCGAATTGCTTCGCTAAAGCAACTACGCTGCCCCATTGGGAATAACTTGACCCCTTGCAGCTACCTTTGCGGATTTGGAAAACTTCCTTCAGATTATTATCTTTGCCCCTCACTGTCTCTGCTTCGATCTTTGGCTCTCTGACAACTGTTCCTGCTCTCTAGAAATCGATCTGGCAAGGAAATCAAACTGCTAGTGTGTCTTCTCCAAGTGCCCATTGACTTCCTGTTATAATCCACTGTTGGAACATCAACGACCAAGATTAAAACTTAATCATTGGCTAGGATCATCTTAGAGTCGTTTTGTGTGAGTTTCTAGATGATTCACACCTTGATTTAATTAATTCTGATTAATTAAGCATATTCCTTAACTTTAGACTTAGGAAATATTTAAAAATTGTTTAATAATCTAATTAAGTCATTTCTAGGTGGAATTTCCAGAAACGATTTACAGTTTTTGGAGATCTCATGTATTCTAGCTTTTCCACCAAATTTCGGGGCTAGAACACATTTGATGCTACAAAAATTAACATTCTAAGCCCTCCAGAGGGTCATATTGGCATTTGTAGGGTGAGCGTTGAGAGCCACGGGTCTCCATTTAGATCTCAAGAACAATCTGATTCCTTTGATCCTCTTCTCCACCCCAACTTGGTCAAGTCCATTAGTTTTTTGTTCAACCACAAGACCTTGACCTCATATGGGCCCACTAGGGCTTCTTTGTGGTCTCGCAACTTTGTAACTCCAATATCACAAGAATTTCTTAGAAACCCTATCTTTCTAGGATTCTTTGGTTTAGGGTGCCTTATATCAAAAAATATCCTTGAACCCTTGGATCAAGGTATCCTTTTAAGCCCTTCTTAGAGAGCCATACATCTTGCTTCTAAAGTAGGTAAGCTTGTCGTTTGAGCCTCTCTTGTGAATAGGCCTTTGGAATCACTTTACATCCTGTTACCCTTCAAACTAGCAGGGGTCCTAAAAGGGGATCCTTGAAGGGTTAATACTAGGCTAAGGGCAACAATGAAGCTAAAGCCCACTGTCACCACAACTAAAGCGTCCTACTATTTACAAACTTTCACTGATGGGAGGAGACCCAATATATAGAGAAGCACTTGTGAAGGATAGATCAACTAAGATGGGTGTGAAGTGATCTTGATGACCCTTTCCTAGGAGAGACTCAAGAGTGGGACTTGCTTGCTTTTTATTCAAGGTGCAAGGTTCTCTAGGATAGGGGAATAGGGATTTGAGGGATTGGCTTAGGGAATGTAACTTGTAAAGGAGCTTCCTAAACTGTAAAATCCTTGTGGAACTTGGTTTCCCAAGTGGTTTTTGAAGAGTTGACTTAGATAAGATACAAGACCACACAGGACCAAGTGGACCTAGGTTAGGTCAAGGGGAGGGAGTTTAGCAACCAGTGATATGCTTGACCTAATTAGGGAGAGGAAAGGGATTAAGGAATGAATTTTCAATGAATGGCAATGCAAGGATCCCAGTGAGGTTTCTAGCCTAAGGGAAAGCAAGGGCAAGAATTGGTCTTCGAGTTAGGGCTTGCGATATCTCAAGATCCTACCGTTGAAATTTCATGAAATTTGGAGGGCTTCTTGAAGACACACCAACGCAGTTGTGGACCAAAAATCGAAATATTTGGATGGCTATATCGTGAGATAAGTGATGCCCTAGGTGACCTAGAGGACTACACCTAGAGAAGAGGGAAGGGGAGAAGGGAAATAAGTTTAAGGTGATCACCTTTGGGCGAACTAGTGCCTAATCCTTTAGGGAGATTGGAGTCAAGTAGAATTATGACTATGGACCTTTGAATTTTCTAGGTCAAGAAAGCCTCAAAGACAACTTCGCTTGGCACTAGGGAAACAAAAAAAAGAATTTCAAAGACTTATACTTCGTTTTGTAAGATAAATGGCTTGTCAAGATGAATTTCAGTAATGAAACATCCTTAGGAACATTCATCCATTATACATGGCCCATACATGAAGCATTCACTATCCAAAAACAAAATTTACACAACTTCGCATAAGAGATGTAAAAAATAAGCCCTAGTATAGCAAAATTCCAACAATAATGTATGTGACATAATTATAAGGAAATAATAGAATTAAAATGTACTTACATGTATAAGAATATATCCAACCATCCAAAAACTTGCCGTCAAGAAGCTCCAAGACATGAAAATTATGCAAACATCAAAGTTCATTCCATGCTCCAAAAGTTCTTCGTCCAAGAGGGATAGCAAAAATATCTAAAGAGATACTAGTTCCAAATCCATGTGGTGATGATGCTAAAATGAATTCACATCAATTGTATTTATACACTTCTAATGAGTTTGATTTAGATAATTAGGTTTGTTACCGCTCAAACTAGCAGGGGACCTAAGGGGGATTCCTAAAGGGAAAATGCTAGGCCAAGGGCAACAAATGGAGATTTAGCCCACTATCACCTCAGCTAAGGCTCTCTTCTATTTACGGACTTTCACCGATGGGAGGAGACCTGATATGTATGGAGTCACTAATGAATGATAAGTCAGTGGATATGGGTGACCCAAACAAACCCTCTTCCAAAAAAGTTCGAAGGATGGAGCTTTGTTGCTTTCTAAGCAAGGCACTCTGTATTCTAGGGAAAGGAAGAGAGGATTTTGAGAGTTAGGCTTATGGGATAAGATTTGTGAAGGAGTTCCCCAATCCCTAAAATCCTTGTTAGAATTGGTATGCCAGATGGTTCTTGAAGAATGATCTTTTAAAGGAGCGAGAACACACGGGGCCAAGTGGACCCGGTCTAGGGTATGAGGAAAGTATGAAGCAACCAATGGTATTCTTACCCTAGAAAAAGTGGGCGAAAGGATCAAAGAAATAATTTCACTTGAAGATGTTGTCTTGACCTTATGAGGTACTAGCCTTGGGGATGGTAGGGCAAGTTTTGATCCTGGAGCTAGGGCTTGAATTTTCTCCCAACTCCACCATTGGAATGGGTTCAAAATTGGAGGAGAGCTAGAGGAAAGGCCAACATACGTATGAGATTGAATTTTTTTGATGGCTAGCTTGTCAGAAATTGATGCCCTAGGTACCCCAATGTGGATAGTCTCAGAGGGATGTGAGAAAATATGGATTTTAGTGACCATTCTTGATAGATCATTGCCTTAATCTTTGGGAGAATGGAGTCTATGCTGAGTAAGAGTAGGATTTCTTTGTTCCTAATCAAGGAGGCCTGAAGAGCACTTTGTTTGCCTTCCAGGTCAAGAAGAAGCAACCTTGCAGCTTTTATACTTCGATGTGAAAGAAGAATTGCTTGTCAAGGTTAAATTCGTTGATAGAATTACCCCTAGGAGATTTTGCTCCTATTACTTGGCCCATATATTTAAAGGTGCTATAATAGAGACAAATTCCACAATTTTAAGCGATAAATGCATACGACAATTAGCCCTAGAACAACGAAAATCCCAGTCCAACATATATGACAAAAGTAAACAATAATAATATAAAAGCACGTACTTACATGTAAAAGAGTATATCCAACCATTCACAATTGACAATAAAGAAGATCCAAGAGAAGATAGACCAATATCCACACATCAAAACTCATCCATAAAGCTCCAATTAATCCTCTAGAAAAAAGTGTGAAAATCTCAAGAGAGATAAAAGATCCAAACCAAAGTGATGATGAGCAAATGAGCTCATCTCACTTGTATTTATACACAAATTAGGAGTTTGAATTAGCCCCTTGGTCTACATAAGCCTCAAAAATAAAATAATGTTCTAATAATACAACTTTTGGTGACAAGCCCACCAAACTAGCTCATAAATGAAAAAGTAAGCCTCTCAAGAGGTCGAATAATAATCTATGCATGTCGTAGGGCCCTCTAAGAGGCCTAATGAGGTCCATGGGTATCACAATGAAGAATAGGACCCTCAAAAGTAGTGGACTAGGGGTTGCCCCCTTATAATAACCTGTAGTTCTCCAAATGACATGTGGGGGCACACACGTGTCCTCATGGGTCTCCAAACAAATCAAAGATGCTTGTAGATCACCTGCAACAGCTAGGATGATGGTGTAGGTGATGCCACATCATCGTGCAGGTCCTGGATCATTTGCAAAGTGTGGTGTGATTCTGGGGTCAGCTGGGCATGATGGATCAGGTGCATCCTCTACATGTAATGAGTGAACCACTATCAATCTCTGAATGGTTGTGGGAATCCATGGAGTGGAAGCTGCTGCGATGGAGGCCTACATGTGCCAATGTAGCTCTCTGGAGGATCAAGACCTCATATAGGGAGGCCAAACCGAAATGGAAACTATTTGCAATCTTGCATAAGATGCAATGTGTCCCCTAGCCTTCCAGTACAACAAGTCATTAGAGAAATCAAGCAAATGAGCTTACTTAATCATGGACCACAGGTGGGGACTTCATAATGGCCTGCCCTTCCATAATGGGCTGCGGGATGTGCCAATGTCTCCTAAACTTCAAATGGAGTTAACCATGTACCCTATTAGGTGGTTTCTACTTCTAAAGGGGATACCATAGTCAAATTACATCCATTGAAAAGGTGGTGTCGTGTGGTAGATAGGTGAATGAAGTAGGGAATGAGAAGGGGCAACCCTGGGTCACATGTTGCGGTACAAGGATAGCTAATAAGAGGGAAGCCCACACTTGGGTTTATAATGTATAGGAGGGAGGAATCATGGTACATGAGGTGGCTCACCCTTGATTTTTCCACCCTTATTTTTGTTGATTTTGGGTAGCATTGAATGTGCTCTAGCCACGAAATTTGGTGGAGAGGTTGGGGCACATGAGATCTCCAATACCCAGCAAGGATTTGGGTAGATTCTAAACAAATCAGGAGATATTAAAATAATTAATATTTTTAATGGAGTCCCTAATTCTAAACTTAGGGAAAATAAAATATTAATGTGTATTAATATGAATCTGTGTTAGAATGGTCCAAAAGACATGGATCAAGCCAGATCTAATCTTAGCTGTCGATTAGGGACTTAATCTTGGCCGTTTATGTGTCAACAGGAAAAGTATAAGAGGAGGCTTGAGGGTCACTTGGAGAACACACTAGAGTGATTAGTCATTCTATTCTCTAGAGCAGGGTTTGCTAAGAGAGATAGAATCAATGATCAGAGAGCAGCTGAGGGGCATTGAGTACAAAGAGATAGAGAGGCATAGATAGTGCCGGCAGAGCAGCAGAACAACCAAAGAGAGAGATGCAGGAGCAGCCAGTGCTCAGGCAGGGCCACGCAAAGGCAGCTAAGTGCTGCACAGAGCAGCAGAGAGGCCAACATAGCTGATGCAAAGGCTCAAAGAGCTACACACAGGGCCTCCTAAGGCTGACGTAGGCCAAGATAGGCTGACGCAGGGCCAACACTGGGCTAGGAGAGGTTGACGTAGTCCAGATTGGGTAGGCACTGGGGTTTCTAGGGCAGATTGGTGTTGAGTAGCTGTTGGAAGGATTATTTGGGGTTTCAGCGAGTAGATTTGTTAGAAATTGAGAGGTATTACTGCGAAGGAAATCCTCTGTTGGGTAGGCCAGTTTCGGCACCTAGATTGTACTCTGATATTGCTTAATAAGAAAACCGTCAGATCACTGCACCGATTTTCCCACATTGGGTTTTTCCGGGGACATTAGTCCAAAAGTAATGGTGTCATATGGTGTGTTTGTTCTTGTTTCTTTTAGTTGTTGATCTGTAATATGTTGAGCATGCACCAGTGTTTATTTTCAGTATTTACATTGTAAATAACTTGTTAAGGAAACTAACAAGTAGGTAGGAATAAATCAGATAAAGTGCATGGAGGGTTTCTAACTAAGTAAACTTAGAAACTTCAACATGGTATCAAAGCTTGATTGCAGATCACAGGAGGACTAAAAGGCATCAGCCGAGCGGAGCAATAACAACAGGAATAGTTGTTCCAAGGTGACAGAAGCTGTTTCTAGCAGCACAAAAGCCAACGAGTGTGACGCAGAGCCAGCTAGGGCAACTAGGGCCAAACTCCATGTGGGTCATCTTATTAATGGAAGCTGATATTTTTCTTGGATCCCTCTCATCGAGAGGTGTAGGATTGATCTAAAGATCATCCAATTCCGATAAGTATTCATGGATATATGAATTTATTTGTGTTATGGGACAATTCGTCAAGGTCCGCCATCAACCAAATAAACCCCACTTGTGCTCAACGTTTTAGTATAAATAGAGGTGGCCTTCAACTCATTTTAACACACTTGGGATCTCTTCCTCTCTACTTGTCTTTGGGTTTTAGTAGGAGGAGAGATCCTAAGGGATAACGCTTCCCTAATCTAGACGGCAACAACCGGAATTGCCAGAACTACCGAGAACAGTCGGAACTGCCAGAATTGCTTGGAACTGTTGGAACTGCTGGGAACTGTTGGAACTGCTGGAAACAACCGGGACTACCGAAACTGCTGGAATTGCCGAAACTGCCAGAACTGCTAGAACTGCTAGGAATTGCCAGGAACTGTCGGAACTGTTGGAACTGTCAAGAACTGTCGGAACTGCCTGGAACTGTCGAAACAATTGGAGCATCTGTATCCGAAGGAGAGCAACATGCATGGGGAAACTAACTAACATTGGGACAGTTGTATGTTACTTAGCAACAAATACACCAAGCGTGCAATGTTACGGCTAGCGTGCAAGGGACAACTAGCATGCAACAACAAGCATGCTAAGGACAACAAGCATGCTAGGGACAACAAGCAAGCAAGGGACAACAAGCAAGCAGGGTCCAGCCAACACATAGGTCAGTGTGGCAACATGGTGCATTAATGACACATAATGCAGTACAGTGATGGGTATAGTCATGATTAATGAAGCGTGATGAGATGCAACATAGTGATGATGGGTGCAGCATGGTGCAACGCGGTGAGCTGCATCAAGATGACGAAATGCAACACAACGATAAGTGGAGGAGTCACCTTGGAGGATCAGTTAAAGTAGCATGTCTTCAACTGATCTCATGTATCATCTTCTTAGAGATGATATATGCTCTTATCTAGATAAGTCAAAGTGTTGACGTCTGTTGTAAACACACTATCTCTCTCTCTCTCTCTCTTTGTTGAACTATTGAAGAACACATAAGAAGAATTGATCAAGGGTTACCCCACATTGGGGTTTGTCCCTGGCTAGCGCCACATCTTGTGTCCTCTTGTCTTGGCTTGTCTTCTGCGATTTATGTTTATGTTCTATCTGTAGTTTACTTTAATGTTGATGTGATTGCTAATCTGGAAAAGATATTGAGCTAACTGTGAAAATTGAAATAAATTGCTCTAAGCATAAAACATACCTAAAATTAACAATAAGACACCATAAAAACATGCTTCCCCATGTACTTGGTCTTTGATATATGCAGGTAACAGGTCTACGATCTCGAGAGATTGCTGGTGTTCTAATGACCTCCCTGTTCGAGTATATTCATGCACTCTTCTGAGAGATCATGTCCCAGTTGGAGCCAGATGTTACCCACCACTTGTGGGTAGTATACATAGGAGAATTTTTTTTCTCCTAGAGGATCGTCAGTTGGCAGCCAACAGCCCCTTGTAGCCCCCAGATAGCTCGATGTGCCATTTTCTCCGCCACCTAAGCCAACCATGTGGTCCCTTGCCCATCTATTATGAATGTGTGTTTGATGGTGGGCATCCCAACCCCAAAGATATGACTTTTCGTTGGTTTGGTTGAGTAATTTTGTGTACTTTTCATGGGCACTTTTGGGCATGGATTGGTGGGGGGATTTGACAGAAAAAGTGGTTTAGGTATGTATTCTTGTCTCCATTGCTCGATTTCGTGGTTACCCTTGTATCCTAGTCTCATGTGATCTTCTTTATTGGGCATTGGCTTTAGCACTGGCACTACATGGAAAATCCCAATTTTGGTTGCGTGGTCCTGCTTTTTGACTCCATACACATCAACCCTCGTTCCACTCATTTTAGCCCCATTCATCATTTTTCTCGTCTGTGTCCACATGTGTCTACTGGGTCCACATAGGGTTGGCCTCCCCTTCCCATGTCCACACCTCGGGTCAGGCCTGAAACGATGCCCTGGATGTTGATGCAACTAAAAAAAAAGAAAAGCATAATTTGGCAACTCTCAATAGGAAATGTACCACAAAATGCAAAAGATGGTCGGGACATACAAATTTAGCATGTAGGCAAAATCCAGACATGAGCTCTACCCCTTACCCATGGTGATCACCTTGGTTCCTATCGGCCCTAGATGAGGCCCCTCCATTATTAAAGAACCCGTGATTGTCCCAACCCTTGGTGGGCAATGAACCGGCCCCCCTTAAGGGGTATCTACTGCTATATACTGCACATCATGCTCTCATCCCCTGGAGCCCAAGTAGTTATGAAGAAAAATCAATCAAAGGCAAAAGGCATATGAAGAAGGGTGGAGAATCAAAGGTTGGGGTAGCTCATGTATCACGATTTGGTACCTCCTACACTCATATTCCTAGGTGTGGGCTTCCCTTATTATAACTACCCTTGTACCATGACATGTGGTCTGGATGATTCCCTTGATCCCCGCTTTGTTCCATTACTATATCATTTGCCACTTGCCACGTGAGGGATGTACAATGGATATGTCACCCCCTTTAAAGGTTGAAACCACCTAATAGGGTCCTTGATTAACCACCTATTGAGCTTGGAGACACTTGTACACGCCAAAACCCGCTATGGAAGGGCATGCCACCATGAAGTGCCCCATTGATTCCATGACTTGTAATCTCTTTTACTTGATTATTTTGATGGTTTGTTGTATTGGAGGGCAAGGGGACGCATCAGATCTTATGCAAGATTCCAGGTGGGTCTCCATTTGGGGCGTGGTCTCCCTATACGGGGTCCTAGCTCTCTAGAGGGCCACATTGACACTTGTAGGGTGAGCGTTAAGAGCCATGGGCCTCCACCATAGTAAAGAGTACTTCATGGATCCCCAACGCCACTCATTGATTGCTCGTGTTCCACTTTAAGATGAGGATGATGCCCCTGGTTCACCATGCCCAACCGACTCCACACATGCACCATACACTTGGCAAATGTTTTAGGGTCTAGAGGATGTCTCCAGTTCCAGAGGGAGGGCTTATGTCATTGTCCTAGCCCTTACAGATGGTCAACAAACATTTTCGATCCACTTGGAGACCCATGAGGATGTCCTTGTGCCCCCACACCTACTTGGGAGCGCCATAGGTTCTTGCTTGGAAAACAAATGGCCAACCCCTTGTCCACTATGTTTAGAGTCCAGTTCTACATCATGGCACCCCTTGGACTTCATTAGGCCTCCTCAAAGGCCCAATGATTCACTATATTGATCATCTGCCCTCTTGAGAGGCTTATTCTTATGTTATTAAGCTATTTTGGTGGGCTTGTCACCAAAACTATTGTTATTATGCACATTATTTTATTTTGGGGGCATTATTAGTCCAAGTTAGGCCATTTGAATCCTTTAGAGGATTGTGTAAATAGAAGAGAGACATTCTCTCTCATTGATCATCATTTGAATTGGGTTATTAGCTCTTGTGAGATTTTTGCTACCCCTTTGGGAGGATGAGTTTGGATGTCATGGATGAATTTTGATGTTTGGATCTATCTCTCTTGTCCTGGAGCTTCATTATTGGCATAATATGATGATTGGATATACTCTTTTGTACATGTAAGTAATATTTTTATGCTTATTCTTGTCATTTACTTTGTCACATGAATGTTGCTGGGATTCTCGCTATACAAGTCTGAAATTTACTGCTTTCCTATGCAAAGTTGTGGAAATTTTGATCTTTTATAGTGTTGCAACATTGTATGGGCCATGTAGGAATGGGCGAATGTTATCTTTGTTGGAAATACCTTGATAAGTCATCAATTATTGCATATTGAAGTATAAAATCTTCTAGCAACTACTCTCATGCCCTAATTGCCATACGAAGTTGTCTAGAGGTCTTCTTGATTGGCAATAGTCTCTCCAAATCACAATTTCATCTTGACTCCATCTCTCTCAAAGGAAAGGCACTAATCCATCGACTAGTGGTCACCTAAACACCTATTTTTCTTGCCTCCTCTCTCTTTCTAGGCCCAACCATCATATGTCACCCAGGGCATCGAATAATCTCATTGTAGCCATTAAGACAATTGATTTTTGGTCCATAATTCTGCTAGGGTTTCCTCTAGAGGCCCTCCAAATTTGAAGCAATTCTGACAGTGGGATCCTGAGATATAACAAGCTCTAGCTTGAGGACCATTTCTTGCCCTTGGTTTTCCTTGGTTAGTGTCCTCATCTAGATCATTGGATTCAATTTTTAAAAGAAGATTTGTCCTTTGATCCTCTTGACTTCCAAAATTAGGTCAAGCCCCTCCTTGGCTGATCAACTCCACATCCTTGACCTAAGTCTGTGTCCACTTAGTCCTGTGTGGTCCCGCAACCTCACAACTATAACTTCACAAAGATCACATAAAGGTCAATTCTCTATAAGGATTTTAGGCTTAGGAATCATCTTTACAAGATATATTGTTAAACCTTAGCCTCAAAATCCTCTTAGCCTTTCTTAGAGAGCTATCAACTTGCTTCTCAAGAAAGTAAGCTATTTAATTGAGTTTCTCTTGTGAATAGGCCTTAAGTATCACTCCTTAGTTGAGCTTGGGTATATTCCTTTTTATAGGAATGAGTATATCCTCCTTAGTTGAGAGGGAGAGATGGACACATAATTCTTGTCTTCATGTTATGAAAAAAGAATGGAGGATTGGGTAAGCATTCGAGATTGATTCTGATACTCTTTCAGGATGTGGTAGGGCATCTAATAGGAAAGAGTAGTGAAAGAGGAAATTCTTGTTAGAAAATAAGAAAGGCAGAAATATTTTCTTATATAGATAATTACTTGTGATTCCTTTATCTTTATGTTCTTATTTTATCTTTTAGTTCATCAAGCAATTACCAAAACAATGACACAAGGACAACAGATGTAGGCGGACAGCTAGGGCAAAACCTCTAACTAGGGGAAAACCCAATCAACAATTCTTCCTTCAATAGTTTTTCGAGATAATCTAAGACTCTAGACCTAGACAAAGATTCACTCCACACCAAGTCAACCCTTAATCCTTCTTGCAAATGAAAATCCTTCACAAGCAACTTTGACTTGACAGCATCAACATCTTCGAGCCAACAACAACAACAACAACAACTTCGACGAAACTTGGAACTTGATACACCTCAGAATTGAGTGAAAGTTGTCCCAAAATTTCAATTTTGAGCCCTTTTATCTTCCTCTAGAAACTCACACTTCTTTCCAGCTCCTTTTCCAACCCTTAAACAATTTCACACTTTTTTAGCTTCCAACTTCAGAGATCGAACTATGTGAGAGAGAATGAGATGCTACAAATGAATTCAAACTCCTTGTATTTATAGCCCTTTTGTGAGGTCAAATTACTTGTCTTGAGGCCGACTTGATGTGGAGGAGACAAAATTCATTTTTGACTCAAAAATAATTGTTTGTACATGATCTGAAAGCCCAAGAAGGGTCTCTTTAAATGTGCAATGACTCTAATGGCTCAGAATAAATCCTAGAAGTCCTCAATGGGGACTTTGACCTAACAAATGATGACCCAAGCATGAAACCCATGTTTTAATAAGTCATAATAAAATATTTTCTTCATTCTTTTGATAAGTACATCTCAAATATATTTATGAAGACCAAACCTAGTTACAAATTTCAACACTCCCTCTTAACTAGGGAGGTATTCATCAACACAAGTACAAGGAAGATCTCAGAACACGTGAACCATGATGAATTTTAGGCACCGCAATGCCATGGACTAGATTCCTGACCAGGGCAATCTATCCAAGGTCCTCCGACAGTTTAGGCACCACAATGCCATGGACTAGATTCATGATCAGGACAATCTATCTAGGTGGCCCTAAGATGGACTAAAGCTTTAAACCTCACTAGGTACCATTAGGCTTTCTTACTACCCATCAACTCAGGGATCTAGGTGTGTATCAGAGGTTAGAGTTCCATGACCAAAGCCACCCTCCCTACTTTGGGAATTAGACATCATCACAAAGTGCCGGCTAGATGTCCTCCTAGGCAATGTCTCACACATAAAGCCTCAACTTCTTGATTATTCCAATCAGTAACAAATCCTCCCAAACAAGTATATCAACAACAAATCTCTCCAAACACTGATCGATAACACCAAGCATGTAAAAACATGTTATCCAACCTTCAAGAGATTTACCTGTTCAAACACAACCCCAATCAGTGACAAACTTTGAAATGTACATAAGCAGATACAAACTTGCGGGGTCTTCCAGACAACTTGATTTTGCTTCTTCAACTTTCCATAGTAGGACTTAGAGCTTTCCAAATGAATCTTGACAGAAAATTCCTCAACCATGCATATTCTACAAATAGATTTGACTTTTCTTATCCCAACAGCCCTTCAAAATACTTCTCCAATTTCTTCTTTCAAGGTATTCTTCATGACTATGATATGACCTCCCTCTCAACTAGGGAGATTCCTTTCATCCAAGCTCCCTCTCAACTAGGGAGATTCCTTTCATCCAAGCTCCCTCTCAACTTAGGGATATTTCATCCAAGCTCCCTCTTAACTTAGGGAGTCTTATTTCTTATCCATGACATCGGAGAATCCTTCATGGCTTACAACCTTCTCATCAGAGTTATCATGATCACCATCATTCACATCAACTTTTCTTTACGAACATCTTCACCATCTTGAAGATCATGTACCTGTACAACTTAGATAGCAAGTACAAGCATATCTATAGAAGCATGAAGTTAACCATATCAAAATCACAGAAGCATTCAACTTTATATATCAGATGTCCAAACTTAATTACAAACAAGAGACACATACTCTTCAACTTCTTCCTAGGGATTTTGTCATAAACGCTAGACTACTTCATTAAGACTTCGAGCATTTCATAACAACTTTTATTACATCTAGGGTTACAATGTTTCTTCCAAAGGTATGACATAACCTACTACAACATATAGAAAACCCTAGAAAAAATTCAAACAAATATAGATCTACAAAGTATCTAACAACTTTCAGAATTCATATGTTAGACTCCCTACTAGGAATCATAGTATTCAAAACCGGCCCAGCTAACCGGTTATCGGTCTAACCGGCTAGTTAGCAGGCCCACTGGTTGGAACCGGTCAAAAAACCTGGCCAGACACCCCTATTTGGCCAAAAATTGGAGCTAACCAATCCTAACTGGCCGGTTTGTAGTCAAACCGGTCGGTTTTGTTCTAAATCGGCCAGTTTATTGCCAGGGAAAGTATAACCACCACAAAATGCATTTTTGTGAGTTTTGACGCTGTTTTGAGGGAAATTTGGGGTTGTTTTCCTCCAAAAATAGTCCCTTCAAGAAAAACATGCCTACCCTCTTATTTTCTTAACACATTTCAACCCTAACAATGTTGGCAATTAATGGTAATGTTAAATTTTCATTTTCATCCTTTTACTTAAATTTTTAACATTACCATGAAATGACTCAAGATGTTTGAGAGTGGTTTTGAGCTCATTGGATTTCATATGGAGAAACTAGAATTTTAGATTTCACTCAAAATTTAGCAACTTAATGATTTTCAGGATTTCTCTCAAAATTCTCTAGACTTAATGGTTTTCGGGATTTTATGGTTTGGGGGTAAACAATAAATGCAATCGGAGCTCCAAATGATGAGCAAAGCTCCTGATCTAGATCCCATTGTCTTGGACGATATTGATCCAACATTAGAATGGGTAGAGGAGACTCAAGAACCTGTGTTTGAGGCTGATTTTGATATCGACATGGCTTTAGCGGGGGATGAAGCAGATTATGTGGTGGCATCAGAACCATGATCAGTAACGGCATCAAGGAAAGGCAAACAACCAATGGAAGGCACTAGTCATGCAAGTCGACAAACTCGTGCTTCCATTAGGTCCACTTCTATTGTTATTGGTGGCATTGATACTGAGGTTGCAGATCAGGCTGAGGCATTCTCAGATTCTGAACCAAATGATTTCTATGTAGCTCCTGATGATGATCTTGTGGCTAGTAGTGGTGATGAACCTGATGATTGATCATGTGTACACTGTAGACTTGTAGTAGGCCAATGGCCTCATAGCTTGCAACATTTTTTTTGGACTTTATAGGCCATTTAGAGCCTCATTGCTTATGTATTTTGCTATTTTGTCGATGATATGTATTGCACTCGGTGCCATTTTGTTATATTCACCTTTACATGGTATATAAATAAGCAAACTTTGCATATTTTGTCTCTATTGGCTTGGAATCATGGTTTTAAATCTTAAAAATAGTTTTGTTTCATTAAAAATTAACTATTTAATGTATTTTTCTAAAACTGGTTCATTTAGACCAAACCAGTTACGTTTAGACTAGTTCCGATTGGTAAACTGGTTCATTAGGTGGACCGGTCCGGTCACCGGTTCTGGGTTTAAAAACTATGGCTAGGATTTCATACAAACCCTATATTTTATACATGAGATTCAACAATCAAAACCAATCACAACTCAATCAACAACATGACTAGCTTCTACTAAGGTTTGCTGCAAACCCTAGATTTTTACACAAATCATAACTAAACTTCAAATTTCAACATTCTTACACAAATGTCAAATTATGACATTGTCATCATATATCAGAGATTTGGACTTCTACTAAGGTTTGATTACAAAGCCCTAGAATTCACAAAACTATCATCCTAGAGAATTAAACCTTGACTAGGGGTTAGTTCCAAACCATAGGACTGATGACCATCAACAAATAGATCAACTCATACATCTAGGATCTCATTATCATACAAGCATATCATAACATGTGTTAGCCAAACTCAACTACACAAATATCAATAAGAGTTAGACATACAACAAACTTGATTAGACTAGGGTTTGATCAGAGAAACACACATTCCAAGGATTTCATTTCTAAGACTTTAAAAGTGTCTTGCATATACACCTCACCAAACTCTAATGATCTAAGGTTTCAATACAAAACATAAAACACCCTAAATTACCAATACTTCAAAGGTTTGAGATTTCAGACATTACCATTCAACCCTAACAACTTAGGGTTTCCATAACCATATAAAAACCCCAAACATGACTTCATCAAAACATCGACATTTTCTTTCAACAATAACCCTAAGAAGACTAGGGTTTCACACATAATCATCGACATACCCTTAGGTCAGGGTTTTCACAATGAACCTTTCTAGGGTTCCACAAGAGAAATCAACAATATGAGGAGGGTAGATTTATCTAATGATGAATTGCCCAATCAAGAATCTTTAAGATTCATGGAAGGTAGACAAAAGGATGTTAGTAATAGTTTATCAAGAATGAATATGGAGAGAGCAAAACTTGTAATTCAAAACATACCTTTTGTTCCTTACCAAACCTTGTAATCCCAATGCTTTGTTTTTATGAGGCCTTCTTCCTTGGGTTTTCAACAAGTTTTCCCAAACAAGGAAAATAAGAGTAGAAATGTGATTAGTATTTAATGCAAACAAAAGTAGATAAGTAAGGAAAACTAAAAATGAAAATGGTAATAGGATACTTATCTTTTGAGGTTGACGAGGGTTCCATCCAAGCTTGAGAGATACCTATAACCTTAAGAAAAAATAAAAATGTTTTTCCAAAGTATGTTAAACCTAAAAAACAGAAATCAAAGTGAAATTAAAAAGCTTAGATCAAAGGACCTTAGTAGTGTAAGCCCTTCATCCAATATTCGGGCTTAGCCTTCTTTGGAGATCCTTATTCAGCTACATTGGCTTGATCCCTACTTCTTTTCTTGTTCTTCAGATTGTCGGGGCAATCACTTCTACATTGACCCATCTTGTGGCATTGGTAGCATTCTATATTGGACATAACAATCTTCTTTTGTGGCCCTCTTGACTTCTTGGAGTGTCCTTTCTTGTGGGAAGTGGAGTATTCTTTTGACACCTTTTCTTCTCCATTGTTGGATACTAATGAAATTGTCATTTCTTCTTGGGTGCAAGCATTCGATAATTGTTCAATGGTGGGAACTTCTTTCCACCTATTGAGACCTGAAGCAAAAGAACTCCAAGTAGGTGGTAATTCCAATAGTGTAGTGATTACTAACTCCTCTAGTACTATTTCAACTATGACTTGAAGTTCATCTCTAATCTTTGATATCCTTACAAAAAGGGAAGCTACAATATCATCCTTTATGATCTTAGTAGTTCTTAACTCATTTTTCAAGCTTCCTACTTGACTAATATTTTTGATAGTGAATAATTTTGTCAATGCTTCATACATTTTTTGAGCATGGTCTATATTGGAAATAAATGGGACAAGATTGTTCTTAATGCTTTCTACCATCAGAGTCATAGCCAATATTTCCAATTCCCTATACTTCATCTTGTCTGCATCATTGGATTCTTCGGTAGGTTTCTTCACCTTCCCTCTGACCACATCCAAGACCTTGTTCTTTTCAAGAATGTGGTCAATTCTTTTTTTCCAAGATCTGTAGTTTGACGCTCCTTCTAACTTGTTCTCACTCTTTAATGTACTAGACATCGTCCTTGAAGTTAGTGAGCTTATTTTCTTATAAAAGATCCTTATATGATCCATAGATCAATCCTTTAGATCCTTTGTAATACATACTCAAGGCTGCCCTTTTCCTCCTTCACCTTAGCTCTGATACCATGTTAGAAAATCAGAAAGGCAGAAAGATTTTCTTATATAGATAATTACTTGTGATTATTTTATCTTTATGTTCTTATTTTATCTTTTAGTTCATCAAACAATGACACAATGACAACATATGTAGGCAGAGAGTCATGGCAAAGCTCCTATCTAGAGGAAAACCCAATCAACAATTCTTCCTTCAGCATTTTCTCGAGTTAATCCAAGACTCTAGACCTAGACAAAGATTCCCTCCACACCAAGTCATCCCTCAATCCTTCTTGCAGATGATAATCCTTCTCAAGCAATTTTGACCTGGCAGCATCAACAACAACTTCAATCCAACAACAATAGTAGTAGCAATTTTGACCAAACTTGGAGAACTTTGATCTCCCTTGATACACCTCAGAATTGAGTGAAATTTTTCCTAAAATTTCGATTTTGAGCCCTTCTATCTTCCTCTACTCACACTTCTTTTCAGTGCCTTTTCCATCCCTTCAACAATTTCGCACTTTTCCAGCTTCCAGCTTTAGAGATCGAACTATGTGAGAGAGAATAAGATGCTCCAAATGAATTCAAACTCCATGTATTTATAGCCCTTCTGTGAGGTCAAATTACTTATCTTGAGGCCAACTTGATCTTCTTGAGGCTGACTTGGTGTGGAGGAGACTAAATTCATTTTTTACTCAAAAATAATTCCTTTTACATGATCTAAAAGCCCAAGAAGGGTCTCTTTAAATGTACAATGACTCTAATGGCCTAGAATAAATCCTATAAGTCCTCAATGGGGACTTTGACCTAAAACATGATGACCCATTCATGAAACCCATGCTTTAATATGTCATAATAAAATATTTTCTTCATTCTTTTGATAAGTACATCTCAAATATATTTATCAAGACCGAACCTAGTTACAAATTTCAACAATTCCTTGAGGATGTGTTATTCCAAGAAAGGAATTGTTTAAAAAGGAGATACCTTTTGAACGCCCGGGTGGGGTATGTGCCTTGAGAGACAATGATTTAGGTGTTTATAATCATTGGTGTTGCCAGCATTGTGCTCTAATTTTGTGGAGAGATAGAGTTGTTAGTCAAGGCCTTTCTATCTGACAATGCTGGATGGTATAATGAGATGCACTGACATAAGCTGATAAGATAACTTATGAGATGTCTTACCAATAAGACTCTTCTTATGACAATTCTTCAGTTTGAGAATATCCAAATACCTTGTATGGATTATGAATACCTCCCTAGTAAAGAGGGAGCGTTGAAATATATAACTAGGTTCGGTCTTCATAATGACATAAGTAATCATGATTTTATGTAAAGAGAAAAATAAAATTATTATTGTCATTCTTGAGGCATGGGTTTCATGTTCAAGGTTATTTGATTTATAGGTCAAGCATCCATTGAGTGCTTCTAGGGCTTGTGATTGAGTCAACAAGTCAATTGAGTCATTATCATGCATGGAAGACCATCCTAGGCTTATTGTATCAAGTCAAGAAAATTTATTTGAGTCAAAATTAGAGTCAAAGACCCTCGAAGACCTTGTTAACATGCAATCTAAAAGTCGGCCTCCTAAAGATGACATGTCAACATATTAAGGGCATATTAGAAGCCGATATATAAGGGGAAGTCAACCACATTTGAGACAATCGAAGTAGCTCTCAAGAAGTTTGATCTAAGGAAGAAGAAGATCAAAAGAAGAGTGAAAAAGGAGGAGAAGAATCAAGGAGAAAATATCGAAGTTTTGGAACTGTTTTTGGGCTAATCTCTCACATGTGCTAATTGAAAATAGGGTACCCTCTTTGCTGTCACAAGAAGCCGAATTAAGGTGCCAAGAGGACCTAATTTAGAAGTCGAGCATTCAAGAACAAAAAGAGAAAGACATTGAATTTCCTAGGGACTGTTTTTGGGGTTAATTCCTTTCACACGTGCGAAAAGGTTAGAGCATCAATCTGTTGCAGGTAGGTCGAATTGCAGTCTCTACAAGAAGCTGAAATTTGGTGTCACATCAGTCTAATATACAAGTTGAATTGCCAAGGAAAGATAACTTATCTCAGCGAAGGTGAAAGGAGGAAGAATTCACCATATTCTTACTCACATGTGTGGCCTAGGGTTTCTACAACAAGGATGAATTGTTTTGAGGAACTTGCATGTTTGCAATATTGGTTAGAGGAGAAATTGTATTGACTATGAGGAAAGTTTGACTTGGGTTGAAGGAAGTTCATCAAGAAGCAGTTTGACTTGGTCTTGGAGGGATCTTGGTCAAGGGTCATAGGTCTTGGATTTCGTCATTTGAAATTTTATAAGAAGAGAAGAGTTCTTGTGGGTTTTCCTCTCAGGAGGAGAGGTTTTGGCTCTAGATGATGGACTATATCTTATGTCCCCAAATATGTATAAAGTTAAAATCCCAAAGTGCTACAAAATAAAACAAGGGTTAGAAATAATTTACAAATGGACAATATTTGCAAAATACAATTTGGGGGTTTTGTTAGCAAGTTAAATCCTTTTAGCCCAAAATCAAATAAAATTTTGAGAAGATCTTAAATTTTTTTTTATGGATGAATGATCTCGAAAGATAAACCAACCAAAGTTAATTTACCACATTGAAAGCTTAGAGCCCAAACAAGGTCGGCTCTTCTCCACAGTCTTTGAACTTGGAGTCCATGGGCTAGCATACCTGTAAATCTCTATCAGATCTCATGACAAATTGTAGATCATATGGTGAATCAGATCACTTAAGATAGCTCGTATCAATAGAATGTTCTTATCACCCAAAAATAAAATAACAGTTAAATAATTTTAGCACAATATAGAATATCAACGTATAGCTAACACATACCACATGTTAGCAGATAGAAGAACACCATGAACTGAACCCAAAAGTCTTTCTATTATGAGAAAAAATGTTCCCAGCACAGTAGTAGCTCAATACTAACATTACAAAATCACCACATCCATAGATGAGAAATAAAAGCTAAATGGCTTCCTTATGTGGAGAAAACTTGTCCAAGTGGAAAATAACTACTAGTTGGCTTGATCCTCTTCAAAATAATTTTAATCGTCAAAAATAACTTGATCATATTTTAATCTCCACCATTGAATTTTTATTTTTGAGGAAAAATTTAAATTTTTTAAAAACCAATTCGAATTTCTCTTAAACACCATTTTTTATTAATCCAAAAATTAATATTTTGAATAAATTTTCTAGAAAAATCGACTTTGACTTAACCACCAAGTTGCAAGGGCTCAATTTTTTTTTAAATATCCATTATTCGCTTGTCGGAGGACCTCCAAAAATTGAGTTCTTTTTGACACACGTTTTTTTATTATTTTCCACTTGGAAAGAAATTAATTTCTTTATCATTATTTTTTGACTCAAAATTAATAATTTTCTGACTTAGGATTTTTATTTAATTTAGCCAAAAAATTATTAATTGACTCTAGAGGAGATTTAATGACTTTCACACCCTCAAATATTTTAGCCATGGTTTCTGATTGCGAGGGACCATGCACCCAAATAACTTTTACATCAAAATAATTACAATATCAACCCTTAGAAGGGGAAAAACACATTTAGACCAAACCCTCAAGGGATTACCCAACTCTGCGACACAACATGATGTTGTATGAAACCAAGTGTGCTTATGATAAAATAATTTAGCCATGATGTTTTGATTACGAGGTACCATGCACTAAAATTATTCGTAAACACACTTTTACATCAAACTCGATAAACACTAAGACTCACCTAAAGCCTTGTCGACGAATTCCACCCTGGCTTTGGGGTTTAAACTTGAAGAAAAACTTTGCCGATTATGTGTGTTTACAAACACACATAATTCGGGGAGGGTAAAAAATTTCTTAGGATGAAATCTTTTGCCAAAATCAGAGGCTTACATAGGTGTTGTTACATAGTTAAATGGTCATACTAGCATCATTTACAATAGACCTTGCAGAGATTGGGTTTACAATGATAATATTTGGAAGTTGCATAATGACATCGATCTAAATTTTTTTGATTTGCTGCTATATACTCTGCTTCTTGGACTGTTGACAAAGTGTGGTCATCACCTCACATATGTCCTCATATGCTACCTTAGATTCGTCCTTGTATTCCACCTCAAATTCATCCTATTTTCTCCCACATGTGAAGAAAGCCAATAGAAGATGGTGTTTCGAATTATGAAAGGAAGAGGAGGTCGAATGGCTTTTAAATAATGAACTTAACGAGTCCGAATGGGTGTTACTTCATGCTGGGTTGACTTGATCATTTAGAGCCAACATTACATTTTGGAGGCAAAATTCAAATTTTCCTTCTTTTAAGCCTACTTGAAATATACATTTGTGTTTACCAGCCTAGATCTATTTTAACCCTGGATCTATCAAGTGTTGAGAGGGATCAAATCTTTCGAGGTACAAACCTCTATTTTAAATGCAAAACTTGATGAAAACGATTTGCACCTTGAGAGATTTGATCCCTTTTGGCACTTGATAGATTCAGGGTTAAGATGGATCTAGGTTGGTTTTGAATCTTGACAACATGAGATATATTATTAGATAGATGTTTTGATGTTTATTAGGCCATTTAATTTATATATATAACCATGCTAGTTTAATTTTAAATCTAAATATTTACCGTGAACATCTCCCTACACTAAATCTATTTTAATTTTAAACAAAAAATTAAAACCAAAATCTTCTTTAAAAAAATTAATTCCATAGTAATACAAATTTACATCTTAACTTTAATCTTACATCTTAATCTTAACTCATACTCACATAAATAACATATTTACCATGAGTTACTTCCTACCATAATTTAAGCAAGTCTTTGCATAAAAAATGGATAGAAATAAGATGTAAATAAATATACTTAGCACAAGTCACTTCGCACCATTATTTATGTTTTCCTCTGACATTTTTGTAAGAGTAAAACTATAAATGTGTAGACTTAGTAGTTACTATCCACCAAAATTTGTGCAAGTCGTTGCTCTTCAACGAACAATTAATTTATCCACTTTACATCTCAATTTATTAGCTCCTTCCAAAGCAAGACTATAGGATTCAATTTGTATGTTGATCACTATTAATTTAGCATTGACCAATATAGGTTATAATTTTTTATGCAGCTTTTGACATAGCATAATTTCTAATTTGAGTGGTAAGGTCTATACAACGCTAGAGTACTTATATGGTAAAATGAATCTTAATTTATAGCTGCCATGTATGATTTTCTTTTATCTAAAAAGTTGCTCATAAACATTTACGTCTACTCATTTCCCTTGGCCGTAGTCTAACGAGGCTGCAATTGTCCCTGGAAAACAATGGAAATTCTGGCAGGATTTAAAAAAAATACAACATAAATTTTTGGAAATCTGGGGTACAGCTGTCAAGCTTCAGGATTTTGGGTGCTCCAGGGGTTTTTGATGGTGCTGAATCGATTTCCACCATAAAAAAACGATTCAAACACTCACAGAATTAGATTTCTTGAAATTTTTTTCAATGGATTCTAGAAAGAATTTTGCAGTCTGGGCGAAATTGTGGCCTTGGTAGACAATGCTTTCCCCCATTATGTTTTAATTTATTGACTATGTTGACATATAAATGTTTTTATGTTAAATGTTAAAATTTTCAAACATTTATGCTTACACATCTCCCCCTATATTGGGTTGTAGAGTGCCTCTCAACGCAATCAAAAAGACCAACCACAGCTAGAAAAATTCCATAGTAAGAAGTGTCAAACATATTAAAAATGGGTTGAAATCCATATAGGATAAGAACTCAATATACTAATATTGAATGAAAGATGAAGATGAGAGGATGTCTACAGTGCACTTACATTGACAATGGTTGACAAGTGCACTTATACATTGACAATAAAATAATAAGAAATATCTTCTTTTATTATTATTATAGAGTTTCAACCCTAAATGACTATTTATGTAAACATTAGAGATGAATATTTACAATCCTGTCTGGAGCCAAGTTTGAATGTAACGCGATTATGTAAGCTCTGCTATGTATCCGATTATCTTGATTATAAATTATACATTGACATTTGCACTGTGGAATCCTTTTTTATACTTAAAATGATTTGTAGCTTAGAAATTAATTTGGATTCTAGTATAACATTTATTTTCATGTTTTTATCTCAGATATGTGCAGCGGGTGCTATTGAGTGAGCGGGACAAGATGAGATGTTGTACCGTGGAATATAAGGTTCCTGTACAGTCCTCTCAGGCATTTATATATGGTGGAATTTTAGTCTTTGGATTTATTGTTTACTTTCTGGTTATATTTTTCTCGTCACCTGAGCGCTGATGAACACTATGGGCCCCTGTTCAACCTAAATATTTTTCAGAAAATAATGTGAAAAATAAAAACCTTTGTTCATCCTAAATGCAATATGAAGCATTGTGTAAATAAAAACAATTTTGGTTGACACTGGTCCCTTTCTCCTACTGAATGCATGTATTGGTCTACGTAAAAGTATTTAGAGTTGGAAACAGATGTGTAGTCCTTGTTCTTCAAATGTAAGATTTGTCCAAGTTACAGAACACTCAATTTTGAAATACTAGTTATCTCGAGAGTTTTTTCATCGACTGTGATAAAAGGTAGTGTTGGCAGTTTAATAAGAATATATGGATATCATTTATATTATCCATATTCCAATTAGGGGTTTTGACAAATCGTCTTGGATACGGACGCGACTGTAGTTAAAATATCCTTTATAGATTGGAACATTCCTACATATATTTTTGCCCCTGGTTGGGCATTGCCTTTTTTTGGACTATGGCCTTTGGTAAGTTGGCATGCATTTGTCGTTGCACCTAACTGCTTTGGGACTGTAAGGGTTATAATAAGATTTATTCTATCCTTTTACGTCTTCTATTAACTTTATGTGTCAACACAGTTGAAGCCTAAATGTATCTCTATGATATGTTTACCTTAAATAAATTGCTTCATTTCACTTGATGCATATAACATTTTTCATTTATGTTTGTCTGTCGATATTCTTGACAAAACGTTCCACTTTATTTGCTAGTTCCCAATATTTCTTCCAAGTTGTGATATGTATATGTTTTTGGCATAATATTGGCCTGCATTTTTTAATAGCTTTCCTTCTTTGGCTTCAACGAGATTGTGTGAAAACATGGATAATATATTATATTCCCTTGCCCAAAGCTTCCAAGTTGTGATATGCATACGTTTTTGGCGAAATCTTGGCTAGCATTTTCAATAGCTTTCCTTCATTGGTTTTGAGGAGTTTTCGTGAAAACATGGATAATATGATATCCCCTTGTTTAAAGCCGAGCTTCTGCGAAAGTATCGCAAGAAACTTCAAATAAGAATTTAGTTTTAAATTTTATGGTTATTGCTAAATTTTATAACTCCTATTGCCAATTTATTATCTGGCAAATTATTTGTTATAAATTTATAAACTGTAGATTTATTGAATAAAGGCAGTGTTGAGAGCAACACAAGCAAAATTAACTAATCTCATACATGCACATAGAAAATTATGCCCTTTAAAATTTTTGTCCATTAACATTAGTTTTACAACATACAAGGGTTTTCTTTTGGAGGAAATTAAATAACAAGTGAGGAAAATTACAAACTGTAAAATCTGGAATTTTTGGCTGATTAGTTTTACAACCTACAAGGGTTTTCTTTTGGAGGAAATTAAATACCAAGTGAGGAAAATTACAGACTGCAAAACCTGGAATTTTTCGCTGATAAAAAACTCCCAAACCTGTTCTTCGATCTTATTGGTTGTTGGCTAGTTCTTTGTTGTTGCTTCCTCTGGAATTTGCACACTTGGATGAATGCCCTTCTCCACCCAATCATTGAGATCCTCAATATTTCACTATTTTGTGCTCACTTGATGTGCTATTTACTTTAATCTAGTTGTTCTTTTATAAATTTGATTTATTGACTAAATCCACAACCATAATCTAAGTGATTTACGGTTGAGATTAGATTTCAGCTTCACTTGAGATCAACAATTGAGATTCATCTAAATCACTAATGTAAATAACAATTTGCATTTCATTAAATTAACTCGCTTTTTCTTATAAAAGAAATTTACTTTAATAATTCATTTAATTAAAGTAATGGGTATGGTTAAAGGACCTTTGGATGACTTCCATGCGTCTAGACACGTAGACCTATGTGAAAGCACCTATCTGACGCTACTAGCATTAACCCACCCCCTTAGCAAGAAAGGTACTTCATGAAGAGCTACCTAGATCAGTTTCCCTGGAGTCCTAGCACATTGTCTTAGCCATGGCTTTCCTCCAAACCCCCTAGTTTATTGCCTCTTCAGTGACTTTACTCATTAGTGCCATGTAGTTCGAAAACTTCTTTTGAGTATTGAGAAATCAATATGCTAGTAGATAAGGGTTGATTCCTACTGTAATTACCTGTGAATGTTTGTTGTTTTTTATTACTTTTATTATATCTTCTTCATCAAGCAATTACCAAATTACAAAGTGCATGAAGATCATAAAAGACAAAGAATACAAAGATGTATGCTCCAAGTCAGGGTAGAACCCCACAAGGGGGAAACCCAAACAACTTCTTTTCTTATAGAATTAGATCAAAGTGAGATATCCAAGACCCAAAAACCAAGACCAAAACCTCCACATAAACCAAATCAACCCTCGAAAACTCCAACCAAATTAAGGTCAACAGTAGTCAACACTAGTCAAACTTCAACATATCTGGCCAAACACAGAATTTCAGACCTACAACTTCGCAGCGTTTCCCCAGCACCTTCGTATGCGTTAATAGAAACAAAACAAAAACCACTAAAATCTCTCTCCCTTGACTTTGTTATTCTTCTTCTTGTATTTGGCACAAAAATCGGTGTGTGAGATGAGTGAACAAATGAGGTCGAAGTGTCTTGTATATATAGTTGTCCAGAAGGTCGAAAAGGTTTCTCTTCTAGGCTGACTTGTCCAAGCAGATTCAACTTTGTCCTGTGGGTGACATAATGACTCTTTTGACTCAAAATACAATTTTTCTTTTTCTTACAAATAGTCTAAATGGGACTTTGACATGAGCAATTTTCTTTTTTGACTCAATAAACCCCTAGAAGCATGAAGAACATGCTTGGACTAGAATAATAATAATAATAATTTATTTTTCTTCTTTTTGTTTTTACATCAAATAAATATGCATACAAGTATAATGATAATTATGAAGACCGAACCTAATTACATTTTAAACACTACCTCTTAACTAGGGAGGTTTTGATAATGACTCAATAAGATACCAAGATACTCTCAAATTGAAATATTCTCCTAAGAAGAGTTTGGATTGATAAGCATCATCATCAACATAACATTGTCAAACATAACAAGGCCTTGAGTAACAAGCTCTATCTCTCCACTAGATCAGAGCACAATGCTGGGAGGCATACATTTGGACACCGCACCACCTCTCTCTAGGCACATACACCATTCAGATGTTGTTAGGCCCCTATACTACTAGTGTAACCCCTTATTGTTATTAGTACAACCCACTTATTATATTGATGTACCCATGTAGTGCCCATATTGCTACTATTGTGCCCCATAGAACCCACTATTGTTATTATTGTGCCCTTACATTATTATTGTTATGTCGGCTCTGATTATGTTATGACCCCTTAGACTCTTATATATAGAAAGGAGGTCTTTTCATTTGTATCATCCAGGAATTGTTCATTTATTTAATGTAAAGAAGGTTGCCCCTTGAAGAGGCTGAATTTTAAGGCATTGATTTATTTTTTCTATCATTTTCTTGAGCTGGTTACATAACATTTGGTATCAGAGCTTTGGATTTTAGGGTTTCGCTGCTCTAACCAGGTCATCGTGGCATTTTCGCTATAACTTTTTTCTGCGACGTTTCAGAAGCTAAAAAAAAACCCATTTAAGAAGAAATCGCATTGAATCTCGGGCCCGAATTTCAGAACTTTTCACGCTATGTTTGCGGAGATATGATCTGAGGAAGTTGGTCTTCTTGCAAACTCCTGAATTACATTCCAAACAAGTGACCTAAGAAAATCGTCATAACTTTCTCTTTGAGCATCTTGAAATTTCATAAGAAGGTGCAGAAAGATGACAGATTGTAGCTTCTTGTATGTATTTTTTTAGAGCCAAAGGTTGAAACAATGATACGTGGCACTCCATTACAAGTTCGCTCTTCTGGAAAGGTCTATAATCAGGTCATCATGGGAGATTGTGCATAACTCTTTCTTGGAGAATCCAATTTGGATTAGACTAGTGGCATTGGTAAAGAGGACGCAGAAGGCTACTACAGGTCGCAATTTCAGAACTTAAAGATCTGAAGGTACAAAGTTATAGTCGTTTCAAGATCGAGTTCCTAAAATCAAGAAAAAGCAAGATGAGGAAGTTTGATAGCAAGGATCCGAAAAATTGGATACTTTAGATGGAGCAATATTTTGATCTATATGGTGTACCACTGTTACAAAAGGTATGTATTGCATCTTCATATTTAGAACTAGATCAATTTTTATGGTATGAAAGGCTTTGTTCTCGTAAACAACTTGTTACGTGGTCAATTTTCACGGAGGAAATGATAGAACATTATGAGGATACAAAGAGCAACACCTTCTTTAGAGAAACACCACAGCAATTGGAAAGAGTAAAAGGGCTTTGTGACATAGTGGAAAAAAAATTATGGAAACTAGGAAGCATACCCTCACAACTATAAATATGGAAGTGTTTTTCCTCCTAGCCTTCCACAACCTACAAGGGTTACACCACAACAATTGGAAGAAAAAAGAGAAAAAGGGCTTTGTTACAATTGTGATAGCAAATGCACTAAAGGTCATAAGTGTGTTGAGAAGAATTTATTTTACATAGAGTATGAAGAAGAGGAAGAAAAGGATCAAGAAACATCAAAAGAAGAGGATATATGCCAGGACCCAACCCCAAAGATAGAAGAAATGAATCAGACCATATCTTGTAAAGCATTGGCAAGAATTACCACTCCTCAAACTCTCAAGATAGAAGGACATATCAAGAAGAAAAAGGTGCAAGAAGTGAAATATCACATCGACAAAGAAGAAATGAATCCAACCATATCTTGTAATTCATTAGTCGAAATTACCACTCAAACTATCAAGATAGAAGGACATATCAAGAAGAAAAATGTTCAAGAAGTGAAAGATCACATCGAGCGTCAAGAAATGAATCCGACCATATCTTGTAAAGGATTGGAAGAAATTACCACTCCTCAAACTCTAGAGATAGAAGGACATATCAAGAAGAAAAAGGTTAAGCAGTGAAAGATCACATCGAGCATCAAAAGCAAGTTCTCCAACTTTTAAAGGATAACACCACTTCGGTGCAAAATCAAACGAAAAAACAAGTAGATCAACATCGTAGTGAAAAATGTTTTGATGTAGGTGATTGGGTATTTTTACTGCTACATCTCAAGCAAGCTATTTATGAGAAGGAAATCTTGGCAATACTACATGCACTTAAAAAATGGTGACCATACCTAATGGGAAGACTCTTCAAGGATGAGGACGTGGAATCATTGTTTTGTGCTATTTCTAATATCCAACCAAATTGGATAAACGAAGCAATGGATGAATGGAAGAAGGACAAAGAAGTAGGGCCACTTATTCAAAAGTTGCAGAAGATCCCAATTCAAACAATATTGTAAGAAATTGAAGAGGAAGGAAAAATCATATTGGAACCTGGAGCAGTCATAGAAACAAGAACCTGACAACTACGAAATCGATCAATTTCAAATTATCTCATCAGGTGGAAGAACTTACCAGCTGAAGATTCCACATGGGAGGACAAGAATTTTATACAGAAGCATCAAGAACTACTCAAGCGTTGAGGACAATGCTTTTTGAAGGAGAGGGGCGGGTCCTATACTACTAGTGTAACCCCTTATTGTTATTATTACAACCCACTTATTATATTGATGTACCCATGTAGTGCCCATATTGTTACTATTGTGCCCATAGAAGCCCACTATTGTTATTATTGTGCCCTTACATTATTATTGTT
>APFE031276774.1:196109-268649 GCA_000404065.3 Pinus taeda | reverse complement strand
GCAAATAGTCATCCCATAGCTATTACGGGATTTCTGTTCAGTCCAAAATTGCACTTGAAACTCAATTTTCATAAAAACTTCTAGAAATTGCAAAATTAAAATTAAACACCTTAATATGCATAAAATACATCAAAATTAGATGGATGTGATGGAAAATGGATGGAAAATATAAAGATTAAGTAGGTTTCCCTAAGCAAAAATAGACCAAAATTGAGGGCCAACACCTTGTGACTTTTGACTTTCCTTTCGAAGACATGTTGCAAAGAAATAAGATGAAGTGTAATTACCCAGGAGTTGGTCAAAGGAACATTTTTGGCTTGATACAGTAGCAACAATAGTTTCTGACGTTCATTGTTGTGCAATTTGCAGAGAGAAGGTCGATTGAACGGAGTTTTGGTTTATTTTATGGGTGAGATCAGTTTAAGTTAAAAAAAATTTAGATAATAGAATGAATTTCATTAATCTGGGAACTATTATGTACTCACACAGATACTTCAACAGTTAAATGCCAGGTACAAGGATGCAATAGTAGTGGGAGCGTAGTGGAGTGGAGGGAGTAGGGTTAACGGTTATAATTAGGTGGGAAGGGGAAAAGGTAGATTTTGGAGCGGGGGGGTGAGTGGTAAGTAGTTTAGGCTAGGGGGGTCCGATGTCCAAAAGGGAGTGCCATGTTACAAAATGAAGATTTAGAGATTCCACTTTTCAGACACCCCACTAATTAATTGTCAGAGGGTTAGGGGGAGGGTTTCAAAATTATCATGACTCGTTGATATGAGTGGGTTATATCATGGCCATAGATTGCAGCATGATTTTATTTCAAAAGAAAAAAACATTGTGTCAAAAAAATTATTAAGATTTAACATAATTGCGATTAAATTGTCTGATTAACTAATTAAACTCAATTATTTAACAAGTAATGAAACATTTAAGCTAGGAGCACATATTTTTAATTTTCGAAGGGGTTTTTCATCACATTTTTATTTTATTTTTTTTAATATATATATATATATATATATATATATATATCATTTTCTTATATCCCTTTTCTTTTCTTTTTCTTTTTTTTTTCTTCTTCTTTTTTCGATATTTTTTTTTCTATTTTTCCTTTGCAAATAATTTGCAGAATGAAATATTATTTATAACATCTCAAGACATCAAAATCAATACGTAATCATCAATTGATCCTATAGATTATAGGACCCTAAAAAAATCTTTTAATCTTCACATTCTCTTCCTTAAGATAAGGCACATACCTCAATAACTCCAAGAATCTACTAGTGTACTCCTCATTAGTCATGGATCCCATCTTCAACTCATATATCACATTTTCCCTATCACCATGGTAACTATTTTATAGACACTTCTTCCTAAAAAGTCTCTCGAACTCATTCCAATTCAACTTCTCTTACCATTAAATATCTTTTATACCTTTAAGAATGAACGTAGTGATCCGAGTAATCATGCAATTTGAAGAAATTATTCATCCCAAGCAACCATGCTTCGACATGAAGTGACTTCTTCATTTCTCAATAAAATGTAGGCGGATTTGATTTATTGAACTCATCTAGAACATATCCCCTGTCACTCCTCTTGTAATGATGATAACGATGTTCACCATGATACTTATTTGAACTAGAGCTAGAATGAAGTCCATGTCCACTCCCTCGCCTATCAAGTGTATCCAATAATCTGACATCTATGATTCTCTATCCAATCTATGCCCACCATCAATCTTCTACCATATGCTGCATTAGTCCTATCCTCCTATCCATGACTAATTTTAAGTGGTCCTTCTCTCCACAAGTCTGACAATCCCTGAGTGATAATTGTATTTAAATCTGCTTATTTCTCCTGTGCCCTTGAAAGTCTCTTTTGTGATTGAATGATTTAGTTGTTACCTTATATGCAACTTCATATAATTTCCTTCAAAATTCTTAGAGTGTCCACTATGTGAGGGGAGTACTCATCATCATGCTTCTCATCTGATCTATAGGAAGAATCTTGTGAACTGTAGTCTACCATCTTCCTAGTCATATTTTCTCTTTTCTTCCTTCAAATCATATCATGTCATATAAACCAAATTATAAAAGAACCAACGTACCTTAGTATAGTTTAGAGGATGATATATCATATACAATAATAGTTATATTATTGTGGTACATTTATCATCATAATCAGAATAGTATATAGACATCATCTCAATCATTATCCCAATTACCATGCATAATGCCACAATTATAACCCTCACTCGGTATAATTCATGCATAACAAACATATGGACAACACAAATGCATAAGAAATACACATAAACACTAACGTGCATTCATAGTGAACACACCCCAACAACAACCTCACAAAATTCTGCATGACAATATGATGAAGATAATGTCCCTTACCATACATAAATAACAAACACATATACCACCATCATATTGAACATATGTGCAACTGACATGTACGAATGAAAACACATTCATCCAAATAGAAAGGGAAGCCAGGTATCAGTCAAGGAGAATGGAACAATGGCTCTTATACAACTCTCTAACACCCTCCTCCGACATTTACCCAAGCTAACCGTTCCGTTTGGGTAAACATGTGACGAAGAGTTACTATGATATGATTCAACTTCCCATGTACAACTAAGGAAGTGGAACTAATAAGACAAGACCAATTTTACCTTCCTCAAAAGCTATAGAACCTTCAAAAGACAACCAACCCCTCTAGGTGTCCAACCCCGGAGAAAACGTGACTTTGTGGTGAACAATACCCACAATTGCTCCAGTGACAATACTTCCATGAAAATGATACACTCTAGTCACTCCCATAGCGAGGCATCCATCTGTCTACAACCTCTTTCAAGCAATTTTATGCCAGCGACCACAAATTCTGGGCCACTTTTTCAGAGCTGGGGCTTAGGCCTCTCCCTAGAACTTCATGAAACTTCCAAAAATGGTAAATAACAATGAAATAAGGCTAGTAATGGAAACACTTGAACAAGGAATTAACCTTACCCCTACCACCATGAAAGGAACTCCATCAAAAATATCATAAACATGTAATGTATAGGTCATAAATACACATCTAAACATAGGTGTCTCATACTTATCTGAGAATCCTAAAGAACGAGTGATGCTTCGTGATAATAGCTACAATATCATATATTAGGTCATGCACTCATTAACATTTCATCTACTAATCAAAACATGAGAAGAGCCATAACTTCAATTTGTCATAAAACATGCTTATAACCAACAAATAAACATGATAAATATCCATGATCAAACCACCATTAACCCACATAATTACAAGCAAATTTACTTGTGGAATACCAAAGGAAAAGGAGATCTTATTAACATATGCAAATCGAACGAAGTGAGGGACTTCCATGTACCACCTGACCATAGATTGGGTTGAACCAAATATCTCTTTCTGCCAATCACCCCCACGACATATTCCAAGCACGAATGTGGGATCCCATTGAATAAACCAAGAACAATAAACTAGGTATTCTAGAGGGCAAACCACCTCAACCCTCAACCAGTGATTCCACCTCATGGTCGAACATCACTAAACATCACCATATTGGTCTCTACCCATGTTTTCTAGGGCTCTAGAGCGTTTGTTCAAACCAAGGATTCCAGGACTAGTAACTCAACCCATAGTTGATGTCGGGCTCTAGAGCACTTTTCCAACCAGGGCTGTTAGGACTAGCAGCTCAACCCACCAAGGGAGCTAGAGAATTTTTCCAACTAAGGCTTTCGAGACTAGTAACTCAATCCAAGCTGTTACAGGGCTTCCAGAACATTTTTCCAACAAAGGCTCTAGGAACTAATAACTCAACCAACAACCATAAGGATCTGAGCACTGACAAGAAAGCAAAAGGAAAAAACCTAGAACACCATGGCTATCTAGGGAATGGCAAGGCTAGGAAATACCATTATCAATCCACAGAATCCTCCATGCCAATGAAAGATCACAACCAAACAACCACATGCATATGCTATGAATTCCAAGAATAGCAAGTAAACCATGCACGAAAGTAGGTACTCGCAAAGAAAAATCGGTTTAGTTATTGATCCCATTGTCCCCTTGCACTTTCCTACTTTTCCTTTTCCTTCTTACTCCAAATCCCAAGTATGCAATAATGCTACAAGAGTACTCTAACAAAACTCTAAGTGTGACAGAGTATGAGAGAGAGAATAGAGTAGAGAGGTCATACCTAAAACTGACAAAAGTTACGAATTAATCCTCATAAGCCTTTTTATCATTGAGGCCTCTATTTTCTTCATTTTCTTTATTTTTCCTTCAATTTCCTCCTCACATGCAACCTGTGACCTTTCACCTTCCTTTTCTCCTATTTTCCATTATTTTCATAAATAAATGCCAATTAATGTCACTTTTCTTTTCCAATTTCCATAGCCATTCATTAGTGAGAAGTGATCCCCATCGCTATATTTATCCCAACATTCAACTTGGAATATGTGTCCCATGACCTTGGTTATTATTTTTCCTTTATTAAATTTATTACATGGATTTTTTACAAGGGTTGTCATATGTAGTTATTTATGTGTAAATTAGATAAATGGAATACTCTCAAGTGTTTTGACTAACAACCATTGGAGGCTAATTTTATTTAATGAAGTAAGGATCAAATCTAAGGGTTTGAAGACCAGCTAGTTTCTGACCATAAATTTGAATTTATTGTAGACATTTATCTACCATCGACTAAAATGTCCTTCAACTGGCAAGAATAATGGTCTATATTTTATGGGTTGGGCCATGCTAATGTCAAGTATACCTTCATCTCATCTTAACCATGCATGTTCAATTAATTGCTTTTGTACCTATCATCTACCAAGATCACATGGAATCATCCTCTTTCTCCATCAATGTGTTCCTTGATTATCACTTGAAATTATTGTATGCTATGTGGTATATTATTTCCAAGACTAGACTCATGCATCGGGTGCAGTGGGGGGTTCAGAGTGGGGGCGATAAGCCCCCTGCATGGGGTCTGAGGAAACGCCTTAGGGTATTTTTTTATGCAGACCCAATTATAGTTGGGTGGATCTAAGGATTGGAGGTGGACCCAAATATGGTGGCTAGACCTAGCCATGGTTTTTTGCATGGTTTTTTCACATGGTTTTTGGTATGATGGTTTTCTTCCCATGCTATTTCGTAGATCTAGTTAAGGGAACTACAATAATGTTTTAATACAGGGTTAATGGATTAGGGTTTATGAATGCTTTGACATGTATTTATATGTATTGTAACATTTAAAGGAATATAATGAAAAAACTCAATCTATTAGTCACATTTTCTTCATCCATGGGGGAATATTTGTTTATATTTACTTTCTTTAAATTTACTTTTTGTTCTCGTCATTTTTTTATTTTTTTTGAAGAATTCATTTGCACGTAATTTATGTACACGGTTAAAACCTACAATTATGTAGGTGACTTCTTTTATTGAATGTTATGTTTCTCAATTATGTAGGTGACTTCTTTTATTGAATGTTATGTTTCTCATCGGGATCTTTTAGTGTTTATTGTGCATTTTTAAGATCTGAAATGTTTAAAACACATGTGAGAAAATAATGACCCATTATGTGAGTATGGAGCAAAAGAAGATAATATTTCCATCTAGAATCTGTAACTATATATTACCAACAAAAGTAAAAGTTCATGATGATTTTAGTAAGGTATTTGGGAGACAGTGTAGCATCCGTCTAGCTTAAATTGTTATATTCTACATTTTTTCCATACAATTTTGTGTGAACTACTCTAAATATTGAATCATAGCGCTCCATGCTTTGAATGACAAGAAAAATAAATGTAATCAATAATGGAACATAATTTCCATTTTTTTCTCTACTCCAAATGTCAAATGTTAAGATGAAAAAATTATCAAAATATAAGAACTCGATCATATCTGCATTATATATAATCATTTGCACCATTTTCCATTCTATATAAATATCTGCCATGACTTGCTCCAAGTATCGTAGATTGGAAAACCTCCACAATACTCGCTTCCATTAGGTTTTTCGTTATGCATTGGATACATAAAATTTATTAGATATAGTGTGTTAATATAAGTGTTGCTTTGAGAGGAATTAAGGGAGAATATATAACGGAAAATTCATTCTTGATCCTGGATTTTTCTCTACCTTTATTGGTTTCGGCTTGCAAATGGTAATCAAATAGATATTTCACCACATCAAAATTACCTTTCGTTGCAAGAAAGAACTGGCTTCTTTAACATACAAGTTACTAATGATGGAACCTATCATCTTGAAGATTTAGCAACACATGCGCATTGAACATGCACAAATACAAGGATCACTGTAGCAACATTACATGTCACTGCAAGAAAGAGTTAGTTTCTTTAAAAGACAAGTTACTGATGGTCAAGTCTATCATCTTATAGATTCAACAATATTGAAAGGCAATGAACATGCACAAAGACAAGGCTCACCACATCAAAATTACCTATCACCTGAAGAAAGACCTTGCCTCTTTAAAAGACAAGTTACTAATGATTGAGCCTGTTATCTCGTAGATTCAAAAATGTATAAGGGAATTGAGCATGTACAAAGACAAAGATTTTTGCATATTTGTAAACATTATTTTTAATTACTTAGATTAGACATTTCAATGTCTCCCTGAACAATAGGGTTTTCACAATAGGGTTTTCACATAGATAAACAATTATTCAATAAATATAAAATAAGAAGGGCTAAAATTGAATATATGACCCTTTTTCTTAGCTTTAAGATTCTAATTATTGAATCATAACCTTGATAGTATTTGACATTACATAAATTGTCCTAACACTAATAGATTTATTTTACATAAGAAAAGGGATGATTTTGTTGTAATTTGGGGAAGAAGAAATTTTCCATCAACTTAAAACACCAATGATGAAAGTAATGAAATCTATCCATGCTATGTTCACCCTATATCTAAGGAGATAGGTTATACCAGTAGAATCGTTTATCATTGAGGGTACTACGAAGGCTCTTATCGACCAATTAGATCTGTGACATCCCAAGAACAAGCTATTGTGCAAGGACAACCAAATTTTTCTTTTCTGAATGATTAAGCATGCAAAAATCATAAATTGAAATCATGATAATAGAGGTACGTGTCTAGGATCCAACCATATATAACATTGGATTTGTCTGTTTCAATAGAAAAACAAATGGAAAAAAAACAACTCTATATCTAGTAAACATTTATCTCCTTTCAATGCAATTTATCATTCTAAGATGTCAAAGAAAATAAATCTTATCACTATATTCCACTTAGTTTTCTAAAGAAAACGTTTTAGAAGCCCATTAAGAAAATGTGGTACAAATGCTTATCTCTATGGTTATAACTTCAACTAAAAGAAATTGAATATCCAAATAATAGGTACGATAACAATTCTTCTCTAGGTATTCTTTTGTCTATGCAAACTTTTGGTTTATTGGTTGAAGGAAATGGTATTGAGATATATCATATACACGTTTGCGTTTTCATTTTCATTGATTTTTATAATACATAATGCATAATCTATCTAATCAATATGTACAATTTCAAGGATAGATATTTTAGTTGGTTGTCCTTTATTTTCTTCATCATATAGGTCTTTGAAACTACTATTTTGGATCATCAACATTTGCTTCAAAATATATGGTTTCATCTTTGTACCAATCACTCAATATGTGGGCCTTGCATCCAATATCCCATCATTACTACGTTCCTTGGGTAAGATTGGATCAGTTAAGTGGCTATGCATTTAAATGTAACATATTCCTTCACTACACCCTCTCTATGGTGCAAAAGGCCTACTATATTTTCCTTGTAATACTTAGTGTTGCTATTTTTGTTAGTTCCTGAAAGAATTTACTTAATTACTAAAATAGACAATTCATCCATACTTTTCTTAAGGGGATTTCAATATGGGATGTTATGTTGTGTACGTTCATTCCCAAGCTTGATTGTGTATCTTGATCAGTCTCAATGTGTCATTAATTAGGATTTTGGAGCTGGAATTGATGTGAGAAGTAAGAATATCACAACATCTCTATGATGAATTTTGAACCACATGACTTCCTACTTAATTTCTTGATGACGACTAAGGGAGGATTTCAACATTTTTCCAACTTCTTGAACATATGGACGGATGCATTTAGATTGAATCATTTTCTTATCTTGCATCCATATCATATGAGTATATACATTACGACTAAAAACTACCCTTAGAATATTTCATCTGATTAAATGCATTTAGATTAGAATCCTTTCCTTAAAAATCTATTCATATTAATGAATTCTTTAAATGAATTCAACTGTTTATCTATTTTGTTTCCATGACGTTGGAGGATCTCTTGTTACTCCATATAAAATGATCTTGAGGATCTCTTTTTCTTTCTCTCGTGATGATGACCTATGGGTTTGGAACATCAAAATAACAAATTATGACACCTATGGAATTTTCTACACCAAAAACTCCCAACTTGTTTACGATATTTAAGATCATGTATCTATTGTAACTATGTTGAACATTGGACATGTAGTCATCATGAAGTGAAATTTTACTTTCCAGTGGTTGGGTGAAGCACATGAGTCAAATTTTAGAGTATGGTGATCCTCATATTCCTATATCTTCTACCTTTTGTGTTCATACTCATTCACTGATCATGCATGATAATAAGTATGGCTTGTGGGGTTGTTTCTTTCTAGTTATTTACAAAGGATAATTTTTCTATGTTTACCATAGTGTTGTAATGGGAGAAAAAGTATTATATATTTCGAATTGTAATATTTTGATTGGAATCCCTTCCTTTATATTTACTAGTGAATTTTTAGAATTTTGAACCAAGTCAACATTTTATCTATTTTCCATGACTTTGGAGGATCTAGTCTTGCTCCATATTCGATGCTTCTAACTTTTTTATATTGTTTAAGGTCATTTAACTATTGTAACTTTGTTGGACACTAGACATGTAGGCATGAGGAGGTGAGATTTTAGTTTACCTTGTAGGTGGTTGTGTAAAACACATGGGTAACTGTGTTGGACATTGAACATGTACGCATGAGGAGGCTATATTTTACTTTTCCTTATAGATGGTTGTATGAAACACTTGAGTAATAGTTTTGAATATGGCTATTGTCTTATTCCTCTATATTCATTTCTTTTTATCTTCATACACTTTGATTGAAATAAAAAAAAATATAATACTAGAAATTGCCCCTAAAGGTGAAAAAATACACCGAAGGAATAGAATATTTGGGAAGATCATCTTGCCACAAGCTATTTGAAGCATAAACCTGTAAAAACCACTGTAATGACACGAAATGTTAGAGCTCATCTTGACTCATTGTAGAATTAAAGAATATTTTGCAATTTAATTAAAATGAGTTGATCAATCAAACAAGAATATTTTGCAATTTACTTAACTTGAGTTGATCAATTAAACAATTGACCTCACTTTGCTTGAATTTATCAAATGTAAAATATTTTTGAAGCAACATAAGAGGAAGAAGAGAATATCAATTAAATTATTTTCCTTCACATTGATTAAAAATTCAAATGATCGAGTTTTTCACGAAGCAAATTTTCTTACATGAGCATGAAGAATAAATTTATGCAACACAAAACAAATTTTGTCTATGCAAATTTATTAAACACCACAAAAATAATGCAATTTTGAAGATCTACGAGTGAAGAAAATCAGGCATAAAAGTCCACAAATTTATTCTACTTAGTTGTGAAATTAGGTACACTAGAATACCATATTATAAATGGCATTATGTATGTATTGATATGATTTATAAATTTAAATATATAGAAAAAAGTTTGGATTAATTCTTGTTAAAATTTAGTAAAGACACGGGTTAATTTTTTTTTAAATTTGATAAAAATATTTTATACACCTCCCACTTTTTCCATATTGCTAAATTTAATTAGTTGTTTGAAATTTGAAAAAGATATTTTATACACCTCCAATGTTTTCCATATTGCTAGATTCAATTACATGGTAAAAACCTATTTCAAACAATCAAAGCTATAATGTCGCATAAATTGAAAAGAAATAGTTAAACAACACTTCAATTGGAAAACATTATTATAATGGTTGAGCGTTAAACAACAATTCAATTTATAAGTGTTATTATAAAGGCCAAGTGTTTATTTATGGGAAACAAATCCATAAAAGCATTAAAAAATAGTTGTGTATCTATGTACCATCGATCAATGATAACCGTTCATTACCTTGTATGAGGTTTTGAACGAAATATAGTTCTACATTGAGTTTATGAATCTGATTAGACCATGGTCATATCACAAAGGGTCCTTTCGAGGGAATCAACCTCTTAGGCCTAATGATTTTCCGCAAGTAACCATTCATGAAAATGGTCTGATTAGGCCATGGTCGTATCATAAGGATCCCTTCCAGGGCATCTACCACTTAGGCCTAATGCGTTTCCCCAAGTAACAATTCAAGAAATGCATCTGACTAGACCATGGTCGTATCAAAAAGGATCCCTTCCAGGGCATCCACCTCATAGGCCTAATGAGTTTCCCCAAGTAACAATTCAAGAAAATCGTCCTTGAATACATCTTCCACATCCTACCTAGGTTTGGTCTATGAAGGCTCGAATTGGAACTAAATTCCTTATTGTATTCTTTGGTCCCATCGATGTTGCAATGTTGGAAGACGTGTTAGAAAATTATATATTATAGAGCAATGAAACACATAGAATATTGCATAAATATAAACACAGAAAACACATAAAACCAGAGAGACACAGATATATGTGGTTCACCTAGTTTGGGCTATGTCCACCCCGAAAATCCAGTCCTTCCTTTCTATTATCCAACAAACTGAAAAGACACAACCTACAATAGATCCGCTGTAATATCCTCTGTTTTTCTCTCACAGTCTCACCTCTCTGTTTCTCGCTCAGAGAATACACATCTATTACACAACCTCAATATAATACCCTCATACAAAGAGAGGGGTTGCATTCTAGGGCAGAAAACCCTAAACTAAACATGAGATCTACCATCAGATCATTTGCCTAATGAATGGCCTAGATTGACTAGAAATTACTATACTTTTACACAACAATTTTACATCTATTTTTAGCTTCGGGGACACTGCCCCCGAAACCCCCGCCGAGGGACTGTTGGCCCTCGGACACCCTAGCTAGGGGGATTAGCCCCTCCAAACCCCCACTAGGGGGACAAGTCCCCCATGTACCCCCTCGCATGGAGGGGTGTGCAAACTTCCTGGGGTATATATCCGGCTGAAACAAATATCTCTAAATAATCATGCTCCACACCCAACAAGACCAACCTTGTGGATTAAGCAAGGTACATCGGGCCTTGTGTTGTTATGAGGTCATTCTTGTGAATTATGATTTGATTGGATGAGGGCATACAAGAATCCAACAACTATGAAATAGGGTGGTGGTGTTTGAGAAGATGAAATCAATTAACTTGTTTCTATGCTTCTAGTGTATTTTCGCACTTTCAAGGGCAATTCCTAGTTAGTATTGAAGCAAAACTCGCAGTGTACACAAATCCACATAGTATTTTAATAATGGATAATACTCACCCAATAAGGTACCTCCACATAATTAATATTGAAGCAAATAAAGTAGACCAAAAAAAATGATTTGCTAATGTACTTATAACTTTGAAAGGCATTGTCTATAGAGGGCACCATTTCTCATGAAAGCTATCTAACAAAATGTGATGATAGGAGTGTTTGAAAATATTTTTTCTTTTTTTTAATGGTGGAATGGATATAGCATTTCAAAAATCCATCAGCCACTCAAAATCACCAAGCTTGACAACTATAACCACAATTTCTCAAGATTTCTGCTAGATTTTATCATAATCTTACTCGAATTTCCACTATTTTCAATCGGCAAAAATGTGACCTCATTAGACTATTTTCAAAAACTTCTTAATTCATGTTACTTCATTATTCATTATTTAATTGTCTTAACCTCTGAAACACCTATCATGTCGAAATACAAAATCATACACTATTCAACAACTACGTTACTAAGTTTGCTTCAACTCTGTATGTAGACACTTTCATTTTACATAGAAACAAGTTCTTCCACTTGGATATGTACACCTCATAATCCAATTTCTTGTGGTGTTGTTTCAAGTCATTCATTTAATTCTGAGCCTTGGGGTACCCTGCATTGTCTGTTCCTTTCCAGAACATGCCTTTGTTTTCAAGTGTTGGCCCAAGCAGTTAATTAACCAAGAATTATATAAATGAAACTGAATGAAACTAAATGCAAAGGCACAAGTAAAAAACACAATGTGTTACGTGGTAAAACCTTGACAGGGTGTCAAAGAAACATTTGTAGGGCAAGGAATTGGATTTTCTATTAAATCAACAATTATTCTCCATCGTTACAATAGTTCAAGCCTTCATCATTTTATAAGAGCCTCCTCCATTACATAACTGTTGTTTTAGTATTAAACCAACTTGGCAGTAAATACAATTTCTTTTACACATATTTACATAATTAGTTGTCAAATTCCAACAAACTCCACCTTGACAACAATTTTCCTAATCCCTTGCCCATGCTCATTCATCATCTCTTATTCAAGCCAAGAGAAGCTAAACACCATCACATCTCTATATTGTAACTGGATTCATGAATATGTCTACACAATTCTCCTGTGTATGGACCTTCTTGAGAGCTACTTTTTCGCCATCGATCACATGTCTCAGAAAATGATACCTTACATCAATATGATTGGTCTTTCTGTGATAAGCTAGATTTGTAGCCAAGTGATTAGCACTCTGATTGTCACAAAGTACATTCACTTTTTCCTGCGTCCTTCCAATCTCATCAAGTAGGCCCTTTAACCAAATTGCTTCTTACTGGCATTTGAATCAGCTATATATTCTGCTTCAGTAGTGGATAACACAATTGTTTCTTGAAGCTTTGACATCCAACTAGTTGCTCCACCTGCAAGAGTAAAGACATAACCTGTAGTAGATCTCCTTTCTTCAAAATCACCTGCATAATCAATAACTACATATCTGCAGACTAATCCTTCACTACCATTAAATATGAAGCAATGGTCACTTGTACCTCTTAGATATCGAAGCGTCCATTTCAGTTCTCGCCAATGTTCTTCACTTGGATTTTCCATGAACCTGCTGACAACTCCAACTGCATGTGAAATTTCAAGCCTTGTCAATACCATCGCATACATTAAGTTGCCTATAACATTTTCATATGGTACATGAGACATATACTTCTTTTCTTCATCACCTCTAGTACTCAAAACCGAAGAAATCTTAAAATGGGAAGCTAATGGAAAATTAATAGGTTTCACATTGTTCATATAGAACCTTTCATATACTCCTTCCACATACTTCTGCTATGATAACCAAAGCTTACCATGTTTCATGTATCAATGTATCTCCATGTCTGAGATATGTTTTGCTGCTACAAAATTGCTGATAGGCCACAGTCTCACCATCTGTAGCCTACGCTAAGGTCCATAGTAAAATAGAAGGAACTGAGCAGAGTTTTCAAGATATTGAAAATTTGTGCCCAAGTCCCTCACAAGAAGGGAATTCTTGTAATATTTGTGAAGGATTAGGAGAAATAGGGAAAATAGAGAAACCAAGATCCCTCCAAGGAGTAATTGAGCAAGGAACACTTAGTATCCCAGACCAAGCGAGTGCTGTTAAGATCATTCCAACCCCTTCTAGTTACCGTAGGAGTAACTCTCTAGAGATCCTAGAAGGGTACTGGCATATATTTGATCAAATGGCTAACAATCCACAAACACCCCAGACCTCTACATTATAGTATCCCATCATTGACATAGCTGTCAATGCACCCATGAAAGCTATCCCTCTACAAAATATTCCCACCTCTCATGGACTCACATTAGAGGATCCAAACGCATTTCTATTTGAAGTTGATGTATTATGTCGAGGTTATGATTATACCACCAACCTCTAGAAACTAAAGTTTCTTCCCTCTATGTTAAAAGGAGCAGCCCTGTGTTGGTTTATGGGACTAGGTGGGGGCACAATAAATGATTGGGATCAAATGAAAACCACCTTCCTTAAAAATATCAGGACTATTATAGGTCTAGGGAATTGAAAGATGAAATATTCCAAATGGTAACAAGACCTAGTGAAACATTGGAAGAATATGTGGAATGTTTTCAATATAACCTCCAGCGGTCTCCCTATGCAACTTTGCCCTTGCCTGATAATGTGCTAAAAACTTTTGATTAAAGGAATGAAAGACCAACGGATAGAGACATTAAATATTATGGGTAAAGGTGATATATATCAAGAAGACTATGCTAACATTATTAATTTGTGTGTTAGGTGCTCAAGAGGCAGTACAAGTTTGAAACCAGCAGAACGCGACATGACCACCAGGGGCAACAAATCTCTGGCAAGAGCATTACTTGTGTAGAAATCAACAACTTGTTGGAGGATTTCAAAACATATATCTTGGGAAATTTGATGATGCAATTAGACATCATGCAAGCCAAGAAGAAGTAGGTTGAAGCAAAACAAAACTTGGTGATATTTGTCCTAGATGCAGGAAAAATCATAGTCATAAAGAATGCCCATTGGATATGGTACAAACCTGTGCCATATGTACTAAATATCATGCCACAGAAAGCTGCCCATCACTCCCAGGGTTAAAAGTAGTCTATGAGGAAGCAAAAGAAGAAACATAACTAGTCTACCCACTAAATCAACATCGCCAATGGAAAGCATGACAAACAGATATGCCTACTCACCTATCTTCTTTCTTTCAACCCTTGCAATAAAATTCACAACAATACCTCAGAGCTATGTGGTAGAACCAACTACCTTTTCCTAATTGGTCACAGTAACCATTCTCTATGCCACCTTGGTCCAACCAATCAAATCAAAACAACAATTGGCCAAATTCCTCTTACTTCCCACAATTCTCGTGGAATAATGGATATCCATCTCAATGGCCACCCTCCACTTCACAAAACCAAAATTGGCTGTCAAGCTAGCAAAGACCTACAAACTAGTAAGCGGGAACAATCCCCCTACCTCAACCTACACTACCAACACACTACACATTACAACAGAACCCTCAGACCAACTACGACCACATCTCCCAGCCCAGCCCAACCGGAACCCCAACAATAGACCAGCCCAATCGGTACAAATTATTGAAGGACTAGAGCCAGAAACTGAGTTGAGGGAGTGTAATGAGATTAAATTAAGGATTGGATGGATAATTGAGTTAGAGGGGGACAAAAATATACAATTAGAAGGTTCGTTACTTGTAGAACAAGCATCACAAGTGGAGAATACAATTAAATAGAAAACTCATGATCAAACTATCACCTCTTCTCCACCATTCCTAGAAAGATTAATTATACCCCATTCAATTGAATATCTCGATTTTGATCTTCTAGGAGAATTAAAAAATTTGTGTGTAAAAATAACTCTCCTCCAAGATATTCAGGACATTCCAATTTATGCAAAAACTATTAAGGAATTGTGTACGAAAAAGCTGAAGAGGAAAATAAAAACAACCCCAACTGCCCATATAGTCGGAACTTTGTCTGATTTATTATCAGGCAGAGAAACACCGGTAAAATATGAGGACCCAAGAAACCCTATAGTCATGGTACAAATAAATGGATGTTCCTTTCCCAATGCATTAATTGACCTAGGAGTAGCCATCAATATTCTCACAACATCAACCTGCCAAAAACTTGGCATTACATCCTTAGATCCATTGGAACTGGCTGACTGATTGGTAGTCAAACCAGAAGGCACATTACAGGATGTAACGGTGTCTATAGATTCTTGGGAATACCCAACAGATTTTTTGATCATCAATCCTAGGAACCAGCTTGACAGACATCCCCTAATTCTAGGATATCCTTGGCTAGCAACCGCAGATGCTTACATAAGTTGTTGAACAGGCAGCATGACTATAGCAAGAGGAAGTAATGTGAATAATTTAGCTTTATATCCTACAACTCAACCAAGCTTAACAATAATAAAAACTAGAAAACACATGTATCATATTTAACTGAAAAGATTTGATCACCACTAACTATGGAAGATGCTCTTGAATTTAAGGATCAAACAGAAGATGACATCATTAACACTTACATTAAACAACTAGATGACGTATCCAATCCAAAATGTTACATGATCGAGGTAGCCCTAGATAACGAGATTGAGGAAGATCCCTTAAAAGATATTAATGACCAGTCAATTCCAACAACTATTGTTGTGTAGCAGAGGGCCCGTGTAACACTTTTGGGGCTCAAAGCCCAAAATTTTGGGAAAGGTATGGTAAGGACTTTGCGAAGTGCACGAAGAGCGAATTGTAAATGAGTCAAGTCAAAGAGTTTTCCGCCCAAAAATAATGTAAAATAATAGGAAGTAAGTCAGCCTGCCCATGGTCTGTGGACCATGGGAATGTATAAATAGAGCAAGGTTCTATGGATAGAATTCAGTTAATGGGTATGTACTTATGGATCTAGAATGTAACGGTTTTTGAGGAACGAACTCTTGAAGCATCTGTAAATCTGAGTCAAGGGTGTTGGTGGGTAGATAGAGGCTCTACAGCTATGTGCGCAGAGGCCTAGTAGAGTCTACAGTTGTGTGCACAAACCCCTGTAGCGGAGTGCGCAGGGTGGATCTCGATGTATCGGTGGAAGAATTGAATAAAGATAACTTGATTCTAAAATTCTGTGTTAAATTTTAATTATTGTGCATCTGGATAATTTATGGCTGATATAAATATTTGATCTATGTGTGTATGCTTATATTATGAGTTTATGCAAATCCATATCTTTTTGGGTGTGTGAAATAGTTATTTTTGTTAAATGTTTGCTTAAAAACCATAAAAATTAGATCTAATATATAACAGTGCATTAATAAGAATTAAGGATTTTCCTGGGTCCGGAACTATGTGGAGAAAAGTGGCGAGAAGCCACAAAATGGTGCGTGAACCTTCCAGAACACATCAAGACATCCCAAGGGTGTGGAAACCTGGTTCCAGCACCCTCCCCTACTACCTCGAGTGGGACCTCAGTCTGCTCTCCACGGGCTATTGGTGAAAGGGCTCGTAGCTGCAGCATTTGTTTGGCTAAATAACTCTTCCGAACCTTGGTCAGGCCCCTATAACCCAACAAGTGGTTCTGTTGCCGGGACTAAGATCTGCCTAAGGGATGTCTGATGTCGAGACACTAGAATCCTACAAAGAAAGAGCTTGAGGATTGGTTGCATCAGAAGCTTCATGAGTTTGTGGTTCAGGAAAAAACATACCCACTGATATTGGAGGAAGGGTGGTTGGATCATTACATATACATAGATATTCATGAAATCTTCTCCGTGACATTCCCATTAGATTTGTATGAGTGGATCGCAAGGTTAGCTGACAGTGTGGGAAGGTACAGACTACATCAACCTATTGTGTGGACTCCAGAATTGGTGTGCATGCTAGAAGCATCCGAAGATAAAATCGTGCACGCAGTAGATCACTGGTTGGATCGGGTAATAGGAGGGTTTATTAATGAGTTCACGTTAGACACAACTATGAGTTATAGTGAAGCAGAAATGCGCTTTCTCCAAGGACCCCGAGAAAAGTATATTAAATCGTTGAGTACTTGGATTAAGATGTTGTTGTGTGAAAAGAAAATTATGCACATTTATTGATGTTTGGCGTAACGCGAAGTGGAAGAGGCTACCGAGGAACTGAAGGATTAGAGAATAGTACATTAATTTCTATTTCACGGGAAAGCAAGGAGGAGCTCGTGAGGTTCTCTCCAGGAAGTGCAGTCTAGTTGATTAAGCAGCACTTTCCACTAATACCACCTATGTCTACACCGTCACCTACTTCATCGACGTCAAATCCATCTTCACCCACTCCACCTCCACCACTACCGAAGGTTGGGATGGCGAGTGTAGTCAAGTTTCCATTATTTAACGGTGCAGGAAATGAGGAACCAGGTCAGTTTTGGTTTTTGGTAAGGGATGCATGGGAAGCCCAAGGCATAACAGATGATAACATCAAAATGGCTACCCTGGTTAGTGCACTGCAGGACCGCACGTTGACATGGTATATAAAGCACTCAAGTGATCATCCGAATGTGGGAATAACGATGATCCAGGATGCCTTGAATAAAGAATTTTGTCAGCCAAAATCAGAGACACAGTCGGCCATTGGGTTCAAAGAGATAGCGATGTTACCAGGTGAAACCCCATGGGAACTGGATTAGAGATTAAATAGCACAATCCGTGAGGCTAACATGACATTGAGAGATGTACAACAGTGCATGTGGTTTGTGGCATCCTTGACACCACATCTAAGGATGACGCTATCACAGCAAAAGATCTCAACCCAAGCTGAAGCATTAGAGACTGTGATGAGATTGCACAAAACTCCAATACAGTCGCGGGGGTTGGGAGTTCAGTAAATCCACGCGCAATTTACAAAATATATGCTTAGAAATGTGAAGTTTGAAACAAGGACAAGTGCCTTGGTCAAAAGGGTGTGAATAAGTATGGTGTATCAAATGTAAGGGCTAGGGCCACGAAAAGGAACACTGTCCGGTCTTTGCGAACTATGTGGTGGCGAGAGGACCAATACCATTGAAACTAGAGGTACAAGCATGGCCAAGTGTGGCACCTACACTCTAGCGTGCAATATGTCAGGAGAGAGGAAAGCATGCCACGGACAACTGTTATCTATTACAGAATCTAAGACAGACCCCCCCTCCCCCCCCAAGCGATTATTTTGCAACTTTTGTAGGATGGTGGGCCATCATGAAAGTAACTGCTGAAGTTACGAGATGTTGATGGATCAAAGACCTACTTATAGGATGTAGATGGAGGTGTGTGGGCAAGATCCTACCACAGCAATAGCACAGGGAAGATTCCAAGGATGCGGATAGGGTTGAGGGGGAATGGGACTCGGACGCAGACAAGGACAATTAATATGCTATAATTGTGGAGGACCAAGGCACTATGCATGTGATTGCGCAAACCCGACCAGAACCTATTGTTCGTACTATTACCAATTTGACCATGAAGTAGTCGATTGCCCCACGCTAATTTCTTAGATGCAAGAAAAAGGGGTGCTTCTGGCTACCCCCACTCAGAACATCCAAATGATGAAGGTTGAATCGTGTGTGGAAGACCGTAATGTGAATATGATGCTTAGAAGTGGTGCAACTACCATAGAAGATAAAGGGAAGCAACTAGAGGGGGACGCACGGGCTCGCAAGGATCTCACGAAACAACCGGAATTTTATTTGGAGTGTGCAAAGGAAATATTTATCGAGGCCAAGTAGAACTTCGCAGAAGCTTCCACTTCGGGTAGCACAGATCAAACAAAGTCAAAGAGGGATACTTCTATGCTCACTACCTTCTTAGAGACCTACATGAAGCGACTCTGGGATACCAAAGTGGTGAAGGGATTGCAAGAGTTAATAACTAGGTGTGCAGGATCAGACGAACTTCGAATGGTACGAAAGTTGAGCAAGCATGCATTGCGAACGAGGTGGGAAATATGATTGACTGCCCAAATTGGGGACTATGAGATGGACCAAGTTGTTCTGGAGTTGGGGTCAGATGCAAATGTCCTACCTAAACAAACCTGGGAGCACATGGGTAGGCCTACGCTACAATGGTCCCCTACCTAGCTACGGATGGAAAACCAACAGAAGATCTTGCCTATGGGAAGACTGTAAGGAGTTACAATAGACATCGATGGTGTAAGCACACTAACCAATTTTGAGGTCATAGAGATTGTGGATGATAGTAACCCATATCCTGCATTATTAGGGATAGACTGATCAACGGATATGAATGGATTCATCAACCTAAAGAAATGAAAAATGATATTCGAGAAAAAATCTCTCTGCTTAGTGGTTCCGCTAGACCCAGCCGAAGGAGCACGTTATACCGAGCCAGTGCGCAACGAGGACAGTAATGATGAACTAGATTGTATTTACCTGAACACCACGTAGGATCGGGACTGAGTGAATCCGACAGCGGACGAACAAATCTCATGGGACTGTGATAGTTCTTGTACGTTGGACTTAGATGAAGAGATTGAGCAGTGGCAAAACCGATTGCATGAGGTAATGACACTAAATTGTAATATGATGGTTAGATCTCTATGTCATGCAACAATGGAAGCAAGGGAGAGGTCAGCTAATGAGGATGCCACGTAGGTAGAGGCACCAGTCGACCAGCGTGAAATGACAATTCTAAGACAAAGGCCACAGGATGACCACGTGGAGACACCAAGCGCGATGATTGTCCACGAATGGAGCACATGCCCAAAGATTCGGTGAAAGTGGTGTAGATATGAGAAGTAGGTACACGCAAGGGTTAGAGGGCAACCTCGTTCACGAGTGGCCCATGACAAAGTCAGAAGGGGAATAGGGGGAAGTTTTCTCAGTCTTCGCTTGAGAAAACGACCCACCAAGAAATTGCAGATACCACGGGTTTAATGGGCCTATACTGGAAAGGAAGCACATATGACAGTGTTAATAAGAAAATGGGCAGGAGAACAGAATAAGCATGGTAGTAGTAGGCCTCGTAAAATCAAGAAACTATGGGCATGACTCAAAAAGAAAAGTTCTCTATTTGGGGATGGAAGTAGCAAAATGAAAGGTAGCGATGCCCATGAAGGCCACACGAGTCTACGCATAAGGAAATTTGGCCAGGTCAAGTATCCCACAAAATGCAAATGCGCCATGACCCTGCTATCATGGCTGCGCCCGTAACTACAGAAGGATAAACCCCACACAATGGCACATGAAGAGATAACGGCTAAAAAGACACTCGGAAGGTGCTCGTAGCCCAGGCTAGTAGGAAAGTTCTGAAATCGCACCAGGGGTGTGACCACCTAACTGGTAGTAGGAAGCACAGTCCCAGTGCCCCAAGCAGTTTAAAGAAGCCGCAGGACTATAAACGAGTCTGCGGGAGGCCGATGTGGCAGAAAGGTTCTCTACAGAGTCATTCGGTCCACAACATCACAACTGCGCCTGGGTGATGGTGCTACGATGCAGAAAGGTCGAGAAGTGACAATTAACACCATTATTCCTATCAAGAAATTCAAGTTACATTAGGGAGGAGCGGGCGGCGGGCCATTCAGATGGGAGTTCTAAGCTAGATATGCAAATATCTACTGCCTAAACGATGTTAATAAGCTGGAAGTGGATGGAAGGGATTCATTCAAATTTACATGTTCATCTAACAACCTCAGGAAGACACTGGGATATTTGACATTGGAACCAGTAGCGACTAGAAAACACTTAGCTACCAAGGTTTCCATCAGTACCATGGTGAGAACCCGAGCACAGTTTGCGAAAGAACTATACTCAACCCAAGAGGCGCGCACACCACAGTCTCGCAAAAATAAGTAGTCGATGGGGCTAGTCAGGGTATCACCAAGGTTCAATAAGCTATCAGGAGCTGAAAAGGGCACAACAATCACCACTAAACCTGAGGAGGATGATGAAGATTTGCAAGCTTTGATCGATCAGATTGACGCACAAGATGAGGAAGAAGAGAATGCTTTCCAAATCCCATCATGACCCCCATACATCCCCCCATGGATCAGCATGGTCAAGATACCAAAGGACGTGGACACTGCAAATAATACGCTCCAGACCCCACTTCTTCTGGATGAGATAAGGTTTGATGGGCTGCCGCTGGGCCAAGTTCCAAGTATCAAGTTTGAAGGCTGGGACCTTGCAGACAGCGACAAGTTCCCTGAATTGGCCAAAGACAAATTAGTGCCATAGAAGTGGTTACTAGGTGTGGAGAAGGTAGGATTACTTAATCTAAGGTGGATACCTCACTATCACCGCACGGCCCTCACCATCTTTGTTATCCAACAGTTACTATATCTAGTACATGATGGGTATCTCTGGTTGGAGGAGTCGATTCCGATCATAGCTAATCTAGTACACTGGATTACTGGTGAGCACCAATATTGCAGCAATAATGTTGCAACTCCTAGAGCTTCCTACTTTACTTTTATTAACCCGGTAGTTTGTAAAAATCTTGGAAGTGACGGTGTTTTATGCACAAGTACTAGCTCTTACTGCAGGCTGTCACTTGATTAGCTGGTGCAAGTTCGCTAGGAGCTTAAGCCAACTTCTATGAGTTCTTAGAAGAATCTTTGACTGTGATGAAAGAAAACTAACTCTACAGGGGCTATTCTATTTGTAGAAAGATAAGGAGAACTGAAATGTAATGCAAACCCTAGCAAACCCTAATTTACCTATTAACCTTACTTTTGCAAGAAAAGAGATGAAAACTGAGGAAATGAGTGCGATTGACTATTAAAAGGTAAATTTCATTTATTCAAGCTACTTCTGAAAAGAAATGAGAAGAAAACATCTTTTTGTGCTTTTGAATGTTTTTATGTGAAACTATTATGCTTGTGATTTATCTAGTTGTGATTATGAAGAGGTTTGGTTGAAAAGGAATATGGAGTTGGCTATTGCAGAGGTGGAGGAAGGTGTGGAGAGGTCTTAAGAAGCCTCTAGTACCCTTCTGAAGACTTTCATAGTGATCAGACTTCGAAAAATTACTCACAGGGAATTCTAAAGGAGGCTGTAGGGGATCTACAAGAGGATCTATAGGAGGAGGCCGAGAGCTATTTTTGGAGTTTTGAAGGTGGAAAAATGATGGGAAAGGGTTATTGAATGCTAGATGAAGGTGTTGAGGTGTCTAGAGTGTGTCAACGAAGATTAACAATGAATGTGATGGTTGGATTTGTTCAAATGGCAAGAAAGCAACTTTATGGAAAAACATAGAAATTAGGATAGATTAGAGAAATGTTGGGAATGAGTTGGGAAATGTGTGAGAAGTGGGCTGGTTTTGGCTTTTCTATGGATGTATTGTGAGCTGAGATGTCCTACAAGGGATCTGCACATTTACTTATCAAAACTGACCAAAGAAATAACTAACTATACCATGAAAACATAACTTTGTCTAGCTTGACCTAATTTCTGACCTACAAACAGAAAACGTTGAACAGTAACCGATGAATAGAAAAGAATGTACATAGATCCATGGTAAAATAATAGGGAATTATCTAAGCAACTAAATCTGAACCAATATCAACTTTTCCAAATCAAGTTATCACACTAGCAGTTGCATGGAAGGGTAAAAACTGTGTTTTTGGTGGCAGCATTAGTGCCTTGACCTCAAATCATAGTCCCAGGAAGGGAGAAAGGAGATCAAGGCCTGTTGTTAGCCTTTTTGAATCTTATTCTATCACTATAGTAACCTACTTAAGCAATTGAAACAAAAACAACTATACTAACCATCAAAAGCAACCTAATCTAACAAAGTTAAATGAATCTATGCAACAGAAATTAACTCATGAATTGAAGAAAAAACATATAAGTACATAGTAGGAGGTGTTGGGAAGCTTGGGTTGGGCCCTAGACCAAGAGCTTCAGCCCTCTAAAAGAGATCAATGCTATCTCAAAAACTGTTTCATCTTCATTATAAAAAATAGCAGTTACATTACATAAATTGTTCTTAAAAAGGAACTCGAAAAAGCGTTGAACATAATGCTGCACAAAAGTGTGAAAATATCCTAATAACTGGCTAACATACTGAGGCTCTAAACCTTCTTATTTATACAAATGGATTCCTTAAACAGTACTCCTAAAATCAAGGAACTCGGCTTCCTAGGACTGGAGATAAACAATAGTCCTTCTTTACTTGCTCGGCTGCCCCTTGGAATCATCAATGTGGACCTCTGTGCTCCAAGTTGTTGATGGAGGATTCGAGGGAAGAGGTCATAAATGCAGGAGACATCGCCCCTACAAATCCTTTTCCCTATTTTCCATGATTTTTGGCTACGATTTGCTCATAAATCCTGTGACTTTGTCCAAAATTGGCCAAAAAAATATGCATAAAGCATTCATTAGACTACAAGGCAAAGTGACTAACCCAATTCAATCTATTACCATAAATATATTAAAAAACATGCAATAAACTAATGAGAATGGTCGATTAAGTAGAAATAAGAAGCAGAATGAGCCCATATAACTACCCATTTCTGGGGCTCTTGAATTACCCACTTGCCGGTAAAAGGGAATGACCCCACAAACATAGCCGGAACAGGTAGCGATGCGGGTCATGCCGAAACAATGAAGGCTAAATATAAGTTGGAGAAGCAGAAGCTAGGGTATGCAATAGAAAGCATCAAAGACTAAGGGGTGTGAATTTCTACCTAGTTACTAGCCGGTAAACTAATGAGGAAATGTCGTGCAGATGAGGTGCCATGTCCTGTCATTGCGCTTGTTGAAAAATGCGCAGTAGGGGTTCAGTTTAACTGGGCACAGTTCTTATGTGACGAATTTTTGAAAAACTGTCAATAAGCGCAGGAAAAAGGTAAGACATCTTATTATGCATGGTTGCTACTATCAATCCTTGTGGATGTAGGAGAACTGCCACAGGGTAGCCAGTTTCCCAACATTGAAGACAACCTACGGAAATTAGTGCGGTATACTTCGCTCTGGGCTATAAGGGATGTAGCAAAGGCTTCTCACATCAGGGTTTTTTGGACATTCATGGAGGGTACTATCCAAACATAGATCGCTCACAAGCCACGGATGTCTCCAAAAATATACAACAATTTTGAAAGCACGACTAAGTTCAAAGCAGACATGCATAACTTATATATCCGAGCGCGAAAGGATCCGAAGCAAGCATGGGTCACGCTTCTTTTCATTGCAACAGACGATGTTATTTACGAGGTGCTAGCAACATGGCCCCCAGAATGGTGCACCCGAAACAAGGTTGTACTTCAAAGAATGGCAACACAGCAACATAAAAAGGACCTCTAGCAACAACTCACTAACTTGGCAGAAAAGGCTCGTTAGGGACAACAGGCAGCTTCGCAGAAGGAAGCACCCAAGGAAGTGATAGCCAAAGGAAGCATGATAGATCAAGAAATGGCCCTGAAACATGACATGCAACAGGAAAAGAGATATAGGAATGAACAAACCATCTTATCGAATGAACCCCCGTCAAGCAACCGCGCAGCATGGAATCATCGCACAGACGCAAAATGTCAAAAATAGCCAAAGATTTAGAGAAGGATTTTCTTGAAAATAGAAAATCACTGAGTAATGTCCCTACCGATTCATTGACAGAACTGATCACCGAGCAGACAACTGTGTTGGGGGATATCCGAGTGCAGTTGCACGCATTACAAGTGCGGCCCCTAGGCAGGGTAAGCCTACAATTAACCGAGGGCACAGTCGCATCTAACCAGATGGTGCGTATGAATACAACAAATACCTTAGCATTACCGACAGGCACTCTCTTGGCCAAAGTAGAGGGGTATGTGTGAAGTTTGGGATTGAATCTGGCCGCTCTTCCTAGAGAAACCTTATACCAACTATAGGATGGGGTAACCACTGAGCTTCATGCCTGGGAAGGCCGCACCCTCCAAACATTGATGGAGCAAAAGGAAAATCTGGAGCAGGTCAGTCTCCAATGAGATGATTTGATCTCACACACCTAGGAAGTGGAACAGGCCATGATGGCCGCTTGCAGCAAGGTACCAGAGTTTGCTATCCTAGTTGAACTTCCAACCATTGACAAGATTCATCGCATGGCCACAGGATTCTGTACGGCCCAAGAGGAGGTCACAAAGGCTCAATGGGAATTAAATCTTCAAATTGTAGAGCTAAGTCTGAAGGCACAACTGGACACACTACTTGAAATCTGAGAGCAGTGCCACGGTGAAATTCACTGAGGACTTGAAATGATAAAGTGCGTTGTACGAGATTGCTCGGGACTGTTAGATCAATCTCTCCTTACGCTTACCACCCTGTAGAAATACCCAACCATACAACATGTAGAAACAGAAGTGCAGGCATTGCAGCAAGCTTATGACACAGTACAAGGGACTATGTAGATGGTCGCTATCATGCAGCTGTTGGCTAAAATGAAGGAGGCCCAAGCTCTCAAGGCACAAGTTGACGTCATGTGGCAAAAGGAGGCAGTGCTTAAGGAACGCATCCAGCCTTGGATTGATGAAGCATTCGTGGTCTCCACAGCCATAGAAGGAAAGATAGTGCACATACATGTAGTATTTGATCCTGGACAGGTAGCTCCAAGTGATACAGACTCATCAACAGCTCGTGTAGAACAAGTATAGAAGCTAGCAACCGAGTGTGTTGCAAGCACAAGCGACGCACAAAAATTGTCGACCGACCTCCATGCAAAGATTACCGCACCAGCCGAGTGACTCGAGATGAGTCACGATGATTGTGTTGGGGGACTATTGGGTAACAGAGGGCCCGCGTAACATTTTTGGGGCTCCAAGCCCACAATTTTGGGACAGGTATGGTAAGGACTCCACAAAGTGCATTGAGCTCAAATGGTAAATGAGTCAAGTCAAAGGGTTGTCCACCCAGAAATAATGTAAAATAATAGGAAGTAAGTCGACCTGACCATTGTCCACAGACCATGGGAAGGTATAAATAAAGTAAGCCTCTATGGATAGAAGACATTTAGTGGGTATGTACTTCTAGATATGGAATGTAATGGGTTTTTGAGGAACGAAGTCTTGAAGTGTCTGTAAGTCGTAGTCAAGGGTGTTGGCAGGTAGATAGAGGCTCTGCAACTGTGTACACAAAGGCCTAGTAGAGTCCACAGTTGTGTGCGTGGACCCTTGCAGTTTAGTGCACAGTGCGGATCTGGATGTATTGATGGAAGAATTGAATAAAGATAAGTTGATTATGATATTTTGTGTTAAATCTGAATTATTGTGGATCTGCAAAATTTATTGTTGATATAACTATTTGATCTATGCACCTATGCTTATGTTATGAGTTTATGTAAATCTATATTGTTCTCGGTGCGTGAACTGGTTATTTCTGTTAATTTTTGCTTAAAAACCATAAAAAGTAGATCTAATCTATAACAACGCATTAATAAGAATTAAGGATTTTCTTTGGTCCGGATCTACGTGGAGAAAAGTGGTGAGAAGCCACAGAACGGTGTGTGAACCTTCTAGACGACATCAAGACATCCCAAGGGTGTGGAAACCTAGTTCCAACACCCTCCCTTGCTACCTCGGGTGAGACCTCAGCCCGCGCTTTGCGGGTTGTTGCCAAAAGGGCCGGTAGCTATGGGATTTGTCTGGCTAAATAACTCTTCTGAACCTAGGTCAAGTCCCTATAAGCCAACAAATACTGTTTATAATAGGAAAACCATCAAAATTGAGCCAGGGAATCTCCTAAATATCAACAAAAACTCACTGATGACCAGAAGCAGAGGCTTGTTCAACTTCTAAGAAAATATAAAGAGGATTTCGCATGGGATTACCCAAACATGAAAGGAATTGATCCCAATTATGCATGCACCACATCTATACAGATAAAGATGCGAGGCCCATTCGACAACCTGAATGGAGGTTAAACCCTCACCTTAAAGATATTGTTAAAGACGAACTACAAAAACTGTTAGATGTAAATTTCATCTATCCTATATCTGATAGCAAATGGGTTTCCCTATTAGTCGTGGTGTCTAAAAATAAAGGAGAGTGGCGTATATGTGTTGATTATAGAGAGTTTAATAAAGCAACCCAAAAAGACCATTTTCCCCTTCTATTCATCGACGAGGTATTGGACACATTGGCAGGAAAAATAATATTTTCTTTCCTAGATGACTTCAGTGGCTACAATCAAATTAAAATTGCCCCTAAAGACCAGGATAAGACTACCTTCACCTACCATTGGGGGACATTTCTTACAGGGTCTTACCTTTCGGACTGTGCAACGCACCTACCACATTCCAGAGGGCTATACTCAGCATTTTTTCAAAAATGATAAACGAGGGGCTCAAGGTATACATGGATGACTTGACACCCTATGGAGATGACTTCGAGTGAGCATTACAAATGCTAGAGAAATTTTTGCAAAGATACATTACTACGAGGCTTTGTTTAAGCCATGAGAAATGCCACATGATGATGACATAGGGCTTCATCCTGGGTCACTACATCTCAGTAGCTAGAATTCAGGTAGATGCAGCAAAAATTAAGATAATTCTCTTAGTACCTACCACCTCCACACAAATTGAGGTACGTAGTTTCTTTGGATTTTCTGGATATTATAGAATATTTATAAAGAATTTCTCTCAAATTGCCACACCATTATATGCACTAACAGGAAATATTGATTTCATATGGACTGAAAAATGTGACACGTCTTTTGAAGGCTTAAAATGGCTAGTATCAACAACCTCAGTGTTACGGGGCCCAAAATGGGATTTTCCATTCCAGATCTCATCTGATGCATCAGATACGACCATTGGAGTAGCTCTTGGCCAGGAGGAATATAAGAAACCTTATGCAATATACTACATCAGCAAAAATCTATCTCCTGCTGAGTTGAATTACACTATTACCGAAAAGGAATTTATGGCTGTAATCTTTGATATTAATAAATTTAGACATTATGTAATAGGATACCATGTGGTTTTGTATACTGATCACTATGCTATTAAATATCTAGCTAATAAACCTATTACAAATGGAAGAGTGACAAGATGGTTGATCCTTTTGCAGGAATTCGACATAACATTCAAAGCTCAACCATGAAAGGAAAATTCAGTAGCAGACTTCCTTTCACGTGTGCCAAAGACAAACGACTCAGCAACAATAGAAGACCAGTTCCCTTACGAGCACTTATTTGTTGTAACTGTCAGAACACCATGGTATGCGGATGTGCAAACTACCTAGCAGTGGGAAAATTACCCAAGCACCTAATGCCAAGTGAAAGAAAATAAATGGTACAAAGTAGCACTTGCTTCTCCTGGATCGGAGGATATTTATTTCATACAGGATCCAATATGCATATTCAAAGATGTGTCAGGGAAGACGAAATCTTCAACATCCTGAAAGCTAGAGACGATGGGCCTCACAATGGACATTTTGCAGACCACGGGACTAGTCACAAAGTCTTACAGATGGGCTATTATTGGCCCACCATTTTTAAAAACACAAAGAACTTTGTCCAGGCATGTGATAGTTGCCAAAGAATGGGCCACCTTGGGCAGTCTTACGAGATGCCCCTGCATCCGTAGTTAGTCATTGAACCTTTTGAACGATGGGCATTAGCTTTCATTGGTCCAATAAACCCATCATCTAATAAAAAGACATATACTAGTCACGACAGAATATGTGACTAAATGGGGGGAGGTAGAAGCATTACCAAGGGCAACGGAGGACTCAGTAATCCACTTTCTTTCCCAACTTTTCATGCAGTATGGCTTGCCTAGAGAAATAATCACGGATCGAGGGACACAATTTGTAGGCCATAAGATTACCGTGACATTAAAAAATCATCATATCATGCACAGAATCACAATTCCATACCACCTGCAAGCAAATGGCCAGATAGAAATTACCAATAAAGTGATTGAGGCAATACTCACAAAGATAGTCACATCACATAGACATGACTAGGCTACCCGATTTCCAAAATCCTTGTGGGAAAACCGCACGACATGGAGAACTACCATGGGATATTCCCCATATTAGCTAGTGTTTGGCAAAGAACTTATCTTCCCAATCAAATTTGAAATTTAGACATTGAGGATAGCTCAGGAAATAGGCTTGGACTTAAATGAAGCACATAATAATAGGCTACATCAAATCAATGAATTGGATGAAATATAGCTATCAGCTCTTCAGCATACTGCACTGATCCAACAACAAAGGGTGAAATGGCATGATTCCCTTATCAAGAAGAAGATCTTCCACGGAGGTGATTAGGCACTTCTGTATGATTCTAGGTTCCAGGATTACTAGGGAAAGCTCCAAACCAGATGGTTTGGCCCCTATGAGATAAAAGAGGTGCATGATAATGGCACCCTCACATTAGCCACGATTGACGGGTCTCGCTACTCTTTTAAATCGAATGGACATTGAGTATGCCTCTATCACAAACTGCTTACCAAGGAGTCCTTTTGCCAACAGTTACGAGAAGATTCCACTGTACAAATTCTTGCTGAGGAGGGCAACCCGTCCATAGCATCGGTCCAGTGAAGAATTTATTTGTTTTTGAAATTTGTACATAAATTTCCCCTGATGTTTGATTGAATTTTCTTGTATAATAAATTTTATATAAGTTCTTTTTTCTCTACTTTTCCTTTGTTGTTCCCTCTAAGGAGCAACAATTTTGTGTGCAATTTTTTTCTTCTTGTTATTCCCTCTAAGGAACAACCACTGTTCACTCTAAGGAACAACAATTTTGTGTGCAATTTTTTCTTGTTATTCCCTCTAAGGAACAACTATTGTTCCCTCTAAGGAATAGATGTTCTTCCCTCTAACGAACAACAATTTTCGTGTGAAATTTTTTCTTCTTACATTTCCCTCTAAGGAGCATTTGTTGTTCCCTCTAAGTAACAACCACTGTTACCTCTAAGGAATATCAATTTCATGTGTAATTTTTTTTTTCTTCTTGTTGTTCCCTCTAACCAACAGTTATTGTTCCCTCTAAGGAACAACAATTTCATGCGCAATTTTTTTCTTCTTGTTGTTCCCTACAAGGAACAGCTGTTGTTCCCTACAAGGAACAGCTGTTGTTCCCTCTAAGGGACAACTTTTGTTCCCTCTAAGGAACAGTCATTGTTTCGTCTAAGGAACAACAATTTCATGTGAAATTTTTTTCTTCTTAATGTTCCCTACAAGGAATAGTTGCTGCTCCCTGTAAAGAACAATTGTTATTCCCTCTAAGGAATAGCCATTGTTCCCTCTAAGGAACAACAGTTTCGGTGTGCATTTTTTCTTCAACAATTTTTGTATGTATTTTGTTTTTTGTTCCCTATAGGGAATAGCTGTTGTTCAATCCAAGGAACAACAACTTTTTGCACGTCTTTCCTTGTTGTTTCCTATAAGGAACAACACTTTTTGTTTGAGGTTTTCTTTTGTTGTTTCCTTCAGGAAATAGCACTTTGTGAATATTTTTTGAGAACACCCTTTCTTTCCTTTGCTCACTCTTCATGATCCTCTATAAGCCGCATGTAAGGATACAAATATGAAGTTTACCGAAACAAACAAATATATTGAATATTATCATCTTTAACAAGATTGTTTTGTATTGATCAAAAAAGAAAGGACACAACCATCTATATCACTTCATTGTCCTCATTTCCACTATAAATCGAATTAAATGATTATTTTTACCGCGCTCGTTCTCCCCTAACCCCTATAATTCTCTTTGTTCATTATCATCAAATAAGGTTAAGGGCATAATTTTTATATTAATATGTTTAGAATTCTTTCGCCATCCCTACTCCTAAGGAGTATTGAGCCACCCTCTATATGTAAATAGGAAGTGTTGTTAAGAAAAAAAACATATACATATGTTTACTAACAACTCTATGATTTTTGCAGATGGAGGATAGGGGGTCTCATCATGAGCCAACCTACTGTGATCATAAGGAAGAAGCGAAGTGGCATTCCCACTATGGCCACCGGGGATATGATCCAATGGATGCATCAAGAAATAAAGTCCTTGGAACAGGAGGTCTCATTACAAGTCGACCTGCCCACCTTTCACTCCTTCCCAGTGAATGGCAATGTGTTCATCTGGTTACCAAGCTAGCAAATTGTTCTCTACTCTGATATCATAATGCACTTCCCCAATTATACATAGAGGACCACAGTTCCAAAAGGTTAGAAAGAAACTATGTTGAGGCTATAGACGCCCGTAGGCAACAGAAGCTCTACTGATGGTATTGAAGTCGTATTTTTAACATCAATAGTTATTATAATTCCCTTTTCTTATCTTTTATCTTTACTACAGAGAGATTATGTTCCTAATTTACTTTGAACCTTTATGCATGTGATATATTTTAAAAACTAATCATAATAGTTTTAAGTGGAATAATGACGGTAAAGTATTTTACCCGCGTCAATTGTTCTTTTCCATTTTCGAATCACCTCATGACATATACTCGCTTATTGATAATTCTCGCTATATGCATTGATTTCAACACTCTGATATCTTTTAGGATCCTTTCATGAATATGTGTACCTTGCTACTTTCATCGCCCTTGTACTTCGTCACCAGCATGCTATTCCTTCACTCATTCGGTCAAAGGTGGCCTATTATTTCTAAGGGGGGTGAGGAGCAACCTCCACTGTACTTATGCATGCATGTTAGCTCTTTATTCTATTTTGCAGGGAAATATGACATTCCATGATCACAGAGTGTCTAGCATAATAACAAGTCCTAGATAATGGTATTTATGCTTATAAAGTATCATCCGATATAACCATTATAACAACTTGTTGTTCCATCACTCAGCTCTATTTATTGTTGTGCTACCTCTACTACACTAACCATTTGTAGAATTCAGGTAGTATGGGAGGAAGAACAATGTGCAAGGAGTCGCTAATACTGGTTGTTTCTGATGCAGCGAGAGAAATTTTAGCCCGAGCTGGGTGGATAGCATACTTTACATGATTTCAGCCACCCAACAAAGAAATTTCCATTGAATTCCTACAAAATTTACAAAATGGACAATCCATGGTAAGGGGCAGACAAATCACAGCATCAGACACTATGATAACAGAAGTATCAAGATTTCCAGCTGAAGGACCGGTATGGGCTAACAAACGATTGAAGTTGCATGATGCTATCGAAGCATTTAAGGATGAAGGACAAGAGCTGATCAAAAAAGGAAAAGGCGTTCAACCATCTTTACTTGGGAAACCATGGGGAGAATTAGCAAGAATCTTCTAGAATTACATCAAATGCGACGGGCGTAAAGAGATGGTAAGGTCGTGTCAACTCAAATCTTAGTAGTTCTAAAACAAAAGTGCTCTGTAAATTTACTTGCATTATTGAATTTTTTTTAATACATCATACCGTCAAGAGGCCAAGCTGGTCCCGACAAATAGAAACCATAGTAAGCCACCACTGTTTGATTAGGTTTATATTTAGCTACAACCTCACCCAGCAACAATCAAGATGGGAGGAACTAATATTTGCTCTCGAAGGAGGTTTGGCTCTGCCTGCACCTAACCCTGTTCTGAAAAGGAAGAGGACTACCCTTGCAATGAACATTCCCAAAAAGTGTAGACATTCCACCAGGCTAAGGACAAATTTAGGAGTGGCCAAAAATGCCCAAGGAATTATCAGCAAGCCCATAGAACTATCCAGTCCAGGAAGTGAGCAATACTTGCAGTTAGAAGGACAGGATGACCCTGAATCAAACCATGAGGAAGAAATAGGGCATTCTGGAGATGAGGAAAGAAATGAATTAGGACTCCCCTCAACACCAAATACAAGTTCCGCAGGTGATTTATTACATGATATCGAATTGGCCCATATCCTGGCCAATATGAATGATTTCATATAGCCTAAAAGCCCACTCAATTTTAATTTGGGAACAACTCAATCTCTAGAGAACTCTGGCCATGATAGGATTCTATTAGAAAATGTAAGCCGCGAAGCAAAAATAGGCACAGAGGCCATTCAAGAAGAGGTGAACCAACATGGTGACACGCCTCCAGGAGAACCCAGCCAGGTAGGCCTAAACATAGAGAATATAAGCCAAATAGAAGGAGTAGAAATAAACCAGGAAGACGATTACGAATCTGGGGACACAGTTTTTTTAGAACAGAGCTAAGATGAGTAACCAAGCTTGTTAGAAGCAGAAACTATTAACAGAAGAATTGCTCCCCAGAAAAAATATAGAGCCAAAATTAAAAAGCTTTGGAAGGAACAAGAGAGGCTTCAGAAAATGGTAAAAAGGCTCAAGAGAAAGATAATAGAAATATCAGTGGGGAAGGTTCCAAACAAAAATCCACAGATAGTATACACAAAACTGAATTATATGAAAGAAGGGTTGCAGGGACTCAAACTAAGCCCATACTCACTCAACATGTTAAGGAACATGTTGGAATTCTTGCAAAAGTAGCTACCCAGACAAGGTTGTACCTTCTTATAACATATCTATTGAGATGGAGGTGGTACCCTCCTACAACATGGCTACCCAGATGGAGGTTTGGACCTCTCATAATAAAGAAACATAGACAGTAGGCATCCCTTCTCATAGCAGAAGTACTCAGACAACCGTTCAAGCCAAAGATGTCATGATACGCAATGACCCCAGTATATTGAATCTTCAAGAAGATTTAGCACAGGCTCAACTTGCTATAGAACAACTTGAGTGAGGAACTGTCTCCCAGCAAAAATACCAATAATTGTAGAGGAAACTTCAGGACATGAATACATCAGAGAACGAGACCTTCGACAAATACCAAAAAGTAGAAGAAAAAATTAAGAAAATTAAGCTCAGATTAGAGAAGGTCATGAGTCAAACAGACGCAATCTGCTCATTATATATTGACCTCTTGACATGTAGATCTCCTGCCAATAATTATGCCTTATTTTTGTTAGAATGATACGTGTTCAAAATTAAAGCCATGTGAGCTAGAAAACCAGTTGAATTAAAAACAATTGAGGACTTTATAAATTGTTGCAAACAGCATGGGGTAAAAGTTCAAAGGTTGCTTTGTGAATTTTACCTACACAATTTTATATTAGTTAAAGAGGTGGAAAAGGACCCCAACCCTTTTGTGGGCGATGTTTAATTCCAAGCCTTTATCTCATTTGCAGTCAATCAACTGAAATGGTTCAAGGCTCATAACACATTCCAAAGACGGGAGCATTCAATGGATCTTTGGGTTAAAAGTGAACCCAAGCACCCTTTGCAAAATGCTGGCCAATCACAAGAGTTTGATGACAAGGGAAGGGGTGATCAAAATTTTGGGGCCTATTTAGAAAGAGATTGTATAGAAGGGAGTAGAATACTTCCTCTCCATTCAAGAAAGCTCCTTAGCTGCAGCCAAGCTCAAGTGGACAATCTCCACTGGTAATGTACAGAATAGAGAGCCATTAATTATAAAAAATTTGAACTATATACAAACCATTTTGTCACATATAGCAATCTCATTTTGACAGAAGGTCCTTATTGGCTAGGATGTCAGTTCTGTAGCCCTATCATTTGGTATCCTGCTAAAGGTTATCAGGCTATATACAAATTACCTGAAGGATGGATAGGGCCCATCTTTGAGTTCTTGGCCAAGAATCATGGTTTTAGACCACTATACGACATTCCTTCTCCAGCTTATTCTTTAACTGCTCTGCATAATAATTACTTACTTTTCATGAGGACATGAAACAGGGTAAGCAAGGGAGTACGTTGAGGCACGAAATGGGTATGTAGTTACTATTAATCTCATCATCCTTTTCCTTTATTCTTATCCTTTCTATATCCTAATGTGTTAATATATTGAGGAATTATGGTAAGAAATGAAGGAATTATTTCCAGTTATGATTTAGCTAATTATTACCCTTCTTTATGCAGGAAAACAACAAAAGGGTCAATTGTTGTTCCCTAATGAAGGAACAACAAAAATAAACAAGCCAAGGAAGGAACGTGGCGTTTGAAGACAAGGCTAAAGATGAATCAAGAGGATCAGGGTGAGAAAGGAAAGGATGTTTGAAGTTGGAAATCAGTTGTGAATCCCACAGGATCAGGAGATCCCAAGGGATCACATTCACCATTTATCTTTTACCCTTTTTTGTTATAAAAGGAGACGATTGTAAGACGAAAAGAATCTCGGTTGTTATTGGAAATGTAATTTTAATTATAGACTCTCGATGTTGAGAGAAGATGGTTTTATTGTAATGCTACTTACATTCTATGATTAATACATAAGTGAAGTTGTTGTTCCCTCATGCTATTTGAAGTAACTTGGCAGTGTTTGCTGGCGGCTAAGGGCCCGACCTCTAGTGGATTTAATTGCTTCCTTTGTGTCATACATTTTCAATTCATACAAGCGTGATGGTTTGATAGTTTTCTTGCTTTCTATGATTTTATCTTCTTCGTTGTTTATTGTTTTCTTGTGTTGACAAAATATCTCTGCTTTATATGACTTACTTCATTGTCGTTTGATTCAGTTCACTTTAATTTTAGATTGAGTTACTTAGATAAATATTCAACTTGATTTAATCAACTGTAAAGAGTTTAACTATTGATGTTGGACACTCAGATTGATGTCATTGTTGTTTAGATTATTTATTGGAGATTGGGTTTGATTTAGATTAAATCAGTTAAGAAGAGATGAGTTATTGCTATTGTACTCTCAGCTGATGCCATTGCTAGTCGAATTGCTTGAGTAAGGATTGATTACAATTTTGATATAAGATTGAATCTTGAAGTTTAGATGTTATATTCCCCTTAATGATTGCAATTAGAATTTATTAGATGCATCCGTTTACTCTTGTATTTAAAGATCTATACTACAATTTAGTAAAAATTACTCTCTGAATTAATAGCAGCCACATATTGTGTACACTATTGAAATAAGAGGACTTTCCCGGGTTGATAGTTAATGTGGGATAACTAGGAGTTTTAAAGGGCACCTTTTATCAACCAACAAAGATCCTTCATATCAAAAGTCCTAGAGAGCTGAGCCTTTAACCTGTTGATATCTTCCATGCATTTTATTGCAATAAGCATATTGTCAACATACAGAAATAAGATAATGAATATGCCACTAAAACTCTTGAAGTATACACAATGATCATACTCACTTATAATAAAGTTCTGGCTCGCCATGAAGGAGTCAAACTTCTTGTACCATTTCCTAGGAGACTGCCTCAAGCCATACAATGCCTTCCTGAACTTGCAAACTAACCTTTTGTTGTGACCTTGTACAAAACCTTTTGGATATTCCATATATATTTCTTCATTCAAATCACCATGTAGAAATTTTTTTTTAACATCTAACTATTCTAACTCAAGGTTAAGTAATATAGTTAGTGCCAACACAATATGAATAAAAACAAGTTTTACAACTCATGAAAAAATTTCATGAAAGTCAATACCTTCAACCTAAGAATAGCCATTTTCTACCAGTCTCACCTTATACCTTTCGGTACTTCCATCAACTTTTCATTTCAATTTGAAGACCCATTTGCATCCAACAACACTTCTCCCTTCAGGAAGTTCTACAAAATCCCAGGTATTGTTCTTGGCTAAGGAATCCATTTCTTCTTCCATAGTTGCTTTCCATTTTTTGCTATCTGTATCATCTACTACTTCCTGATAACAAGAAGGTTCCCCATATTCAGTAATCAAAGAAAAAGATGAAGCTGAATCTTCATACCTTTTGGGAATTTTTCTTTCCCTTGTAGACCTTCTTAGAGTGATTGGTTGCTGAACTAGTTCAGAAACTTCAACAGCCTCCTTCGTATCTATATCACCCTTTTCTCTAGAAGTCTCTCCTTATTTTCGACTTTCAAAAAAAGGTCTAGCCTCCAACTGAACTTGTTGATTTGGAAATACCTCTTCCTGTTCAATTATTTCAACATTTGATTTTGAAAGGGAATATTCATCAAATGTTACATTTCTACTAATGACTATATTCTGTGACATACGATCCCACAACATGTATCCTTTCACCACATAGTCATACCCAACAAAGACATAACATTTCGATTTTGTATCCAATTTTGAATGATGATTTTTAGGAATAAGAGCATAGGCATCACAACCAAATATCCTTAAATGTGAATAATCACAAGACCAACCTGACTAAACTTCTTTAGGTATTTTACAATTAAATGCTACTAAAGGTGACCTATTAACCAGATAACAAGTAGTGAACACTACTTCTGCCCACAACTCCTTTTGCAATTTATCATCGCTGATCGTGCTTTTGGCTCCTTCCATAAGAGTCTGATTCATACGTTCAACAAAACCATTTTGCTGACGAGTATAAATAGTAGTTTTGTGTCTAACAATTCCTTCATCCTTACAGTACTGTTCAAATTCTAGAGAAGTAAATTCACCACCATTGTCAATTCTTAAACATTTAAGTGATGTGCTTGTTCTTTTTTCTATCATTGCTTTAAATTGTTTAAAGACATTGAATGCATTAGCTTCCTTTTTGAACATAGAGACCCGAAATTTATGGGAGAAATCATCAATAAACGTTAAAAGATATAAAGCATCTCCATATGATACAATAGGAGATGGTCCCCACAGATCAAAATGAATATAGTCCAAAATTTCTTTACTATTATGACTTCCAGTTTTAAATCTATGTTTACACTGTTTTCCATACACACAATTTTTAGAAAAATCCAACTTCAAGGATTTCAAAACAAGAAGAATTTACATTTCATCAGTACTTGAAGACATTTCTCGTTCATGTGACCCAATTGCTAATGTCATAGGCGAGTACCTTCTTCTTCCTTTTTTGATGTAATCACTACTTCACTAACCTGAGTACATCCTTTGAGTTTGTAATGATTTCTAACATTTTCTATTTTCATAACAACTAGGGCACCTTTAGAGACTTTTAGCACTCCATTCTGACTTGTAAAAATATAACCATCTGAATCCAACACTCCCAAAGAAATCAAAATTTTCTTCAATTCAGGTACATGTCTAACACTAATTAATGTTCTAAATGTGTTATCATACATTTTAATCCTGATATTTCCCATCCCAATAGTCTAACATGATACATTATTACTCATAAACACAGAACTACCATTTACATCTTCATATGAAGTAAACCAATTTCTGTGTGGACACATTTAATGAGAAGCACTAGAGTCTAACAACCAACTTTCAAAATCCTCAAAGACATTACATACGGGTAAAGTTTCATCTATCATACATAATTCTTCAGCAGATAAAACTTCATCTATCATACCTGAATCAACCTTATTTGCTTCCTTCTTTGGGTTATCAGACTCTTTTTGTTTCCAACAGTCTTTCTTAAGGTGTCCAATTTTATTGGAGTCCCAACATTTTTCCTTACACTTATTCCCTTTGATTTTCATCTCGAAGTCCCCCTTGTTCTTTCTTCTCTTTCCTTGGACCATCCTATGGCTATCATGGCTTCTGGTGTAGCTATTTCAGCACCAGATTTCCTTCGTACTTCTTTAGACAAGAGAGCTCCCACAATTGATTCAAATTTCAAAGAACTAGTGGTGCTCAAATTAATTGAAGTTACAAAGTGGTTGCATGACTAAGGAAGAGAACACAACAAGGTTATAGCTCTGTCTTCTTCCTGAATTTTAACTTCCATATCTGATAATTGGCATATAAGTATATTAAAAATACTTAAATGTTCTGCAACTTTTGTAGCCTCCTTCATCCGTAGACTGTACAATTGTCTTTTCAAATAAATTCTATTGGTTAACGATTTTGTCATATATATTTTTTCTAGTTTTTTCCATAAACCTGCCACTGTACTCTCTCCAACAATGCTGAAGATAACTTCAGCCACTAGGCACAACCTGATGGTACTGAGAGCTCAGGCATCCAAGTCCTCCCACTTTGAATCTATCATGCTAGCAGGTTTCTTATTTCCTCGCCTAATGCTTTGTGCAACCCTTGTTGCACCAGCAAATCCCTAACTTTCAATTTCCATAGAGAAAAGTTGTTTTTGCTAGAGAATTTCTCCACCTCGAACTTTGCATTCATCATCTTAGCCATTTCTTTCCTCCTAGGGTTTCAATCTTTTAACCTCCTAGGGTTTCAGTTTGTCAACTAGGGTTTCTCTGAATTTATCTTCCTTTGATTTCTTAAACAAAAATGATTATGTTCCCCTTTAATAAATTTCCAAAACTTCCACAAAAATCTTCAAACCCTATTCAACGTTTTCTATATCCTTTTTAATTCAAAATTTCAGAGAAAAAAAAATCCTTCTTCCCCATTTTTTCTTTTAATACACCTTACTCATCCTCTGCTCAAAAATTTCCCTACTCCAAAAAAAATCTTTGTTTCTACTATAAATTTCTTTTTAACCTGGATTTCTTTTTAAAGAGTAGCTCTACTTCAGATTGGGGTTCCCTACTTGCAATCTGTACGACGGGCTCAGTCACTGCCTCTGCAGCTCTCAAATGTTATATATATATATATATATATATATATATATATATAATATATATATAATAATAATATACTCACACATAGAATTACATAGTTCTTTCACAGAGAGGGAGACTTCCCTATGGCATCAAAACTTCAGCAATCGGGCCTTTCTTCATGACAGGCCAAACTATATAATATAATAATATATATAAATAATATATTATATATATATATTCTTGTAGACTTCACACATAGATTACATAGTTCTTTCACACAGAGGGGATCTTCCCTATGGCATCAAAACTTCAGCAATCGGCCTTTCTTCATGACAGGCAAACAACATCGTTAGACTTAAGAAATCGACCTTTCTTCACGATAGGCAGACAACGGCATGAGACTTTAGTAGTTGAGGACAGACGACCCTTCAAGAAAAATCGACTTCCTGACTGACGACAGTAGTGGGTCTTTCCAGCAACTCGATTCTTTCCCAGCAATAAGCAACCCTCTTTCTCAACAACAACAACATGACTCTTTTTTATGTGGTTGTATGCCTAGTGCACTTTCTTAATGAAGGCTCGATGACTTCTTTATTAAACGAGTGTGCTAGGCTCCATTCCTCTTCACAACGTTGGCAAGGGCATCATCGTCATTTCTCTTTGTAACGACAATGTTTCTCACAGCAAATAAAAAACTCTCAACTTGCTCTGATACCAATTGTTGGCCAAGCAGTTAATTAACCAAGAATTATATAAATGAAACTGAATGAAACTGAATGGAAAAGCACAAGTAAAAACACAATGTTTTATGTGGTAAAACCTTGACAGGGTGTCAAGGAAACATCCACGAGGAAAGGGATTGGATTTTCTATTAAATCAACAATTATTCTCCATTGTTACAATAGTTCGTGCCTTCATCATTTTATAAGAGCCTCCTTCGTTACATAATTGTTTTTTTGGTATAAAACCAACTTGGCAGTAAATACAATTTTTTTACACATATTTACACAATTAGTTGTCAAATTCCAACATCAAGTAACAAAAGATATGGCAGATAGCAATCCTTAAGTGGTCCATGAAAATGAAATCAAAGTTCAAGGCTACCATTTCAGTCAAGATGCCTTCTAATTTATCATCTAGTTCACTCAGTCTTCCTTTTAGCACTGCCATCTTTCCTTTTAGCACTGCCATCTTCGAAGACAGTCCAAATAGGGACAAATCAACAACATCCTAACCTATCAATTTTGACCTTTAGACCAATTTCATATTCTAAGCAGGATTAAAATTATAAGCACTTTAAATTTAATAGAAAAAATCATTATAGAATTATTAGAATTCAATGCATTAAAAATTTCTCATTTAGGCATTGAGTTTAAGAGTATGAACACCAAAATATTTCAAATAGGTTCAACATAAAGGTTATATAAACAATATTTTGTTGAGAAATTTTTTACAATAGTTGAAATCCATAACATTACATGTAATAAACATTTGTGTAAATTTATTTTAACATGAAATTTTTCAAGCATTGAGTGAGATTAAATATTTCAAACTACTAATATTTTGAAATATACATTTGAGATAAATTTTACACTTTAAGAGGTTTGATCCCTTTTCATGCTTGATATATCGAATTCAAATGTAATTACACTAGTTTAGATGCTAGGAAGTCAAAAAATTTGTAGATGATCAGCATTCTGCGCATGTGTATGTGTATGATTAATCTAATCATTTTGGAACTTACTTGGTTTCCTGAGTTGGATAAATGAGTAAAAATCTTTATCAAGAAGAATCGATGTCAATCCATGTAGTTTTTATTATAATAACACAATTTTTAAATGATCAACACACACATATCATTTAGAATTTACTCACTTTCATTCGCTGGTTGAAAGTATAGAGTATTATCAAGAAGAATAAATATCAATCTATGTTATTCAGTTTTTCTTATAGTGAATCAATTTGTAGATGACCAATATGATGGATATGTATATGTTTAATATTAGTTCGATCACTTGAAATTTACTTACTTTTCTTAGTTGGTTGAAAGTGTAGAAAGTGTTATCAATAATGAGCAATGACAATCTATCTTTAGATAGTGATAGAACTTGTAAATGACCAAAAATATGTATATCATGTCTATTATTATTCTAATCATTTCGAATTTACTCACTTTCCTCAATTTGTTGAGAACATAGAGAGTATAATCATGATTCAAGATATATGAGGAATATACAATAAATCAATGCATATGCCCTAGAATTAATATGTTGATTAAAGTGTACATGTCAATTCAATTTCTATTCATTGTCTATTTGTATATCTATTTTTATTTATATGCAAAGTTATTTTTCCTCTCAATTTGAGTTTATATTCAATTTTTAATCCCTGAATTCAGTGTGCGTGATTGTTGATTTTACTATAAATATTCACTTCTAAACCATTGGTTTCAATGTACATATAAATTTCAATTTTTATTCCATTTATATTTCTAACCAATTTGAAATTCTATTTCTATATCAATATATATTTCAATCTCTATATATATTGCAATTTTTATATCTATTTCTACATCTATTTCTATTTTAATATATGTTTCTATTCAATGTCATTCTATTTCTATTTCAACTTATATTTAACTTTTAATCCATTTTTTTAGCCTACATGTCATTTTTTGATGTGTTGATTTAAGTGTCCATGTCAATTGATATTGCTATTTCAATTTATATTGAACTTATATTGCATAAATTTTAGTGTACATGCCAATTTGACTTCTATTCATTTCTATAAATGCCAATTTTTATCTCACAAATCATTTGTTGACACTCTTGGATAGTAGTCACTTATCCAAGGTTCTTCAAGACATAATACAACTCGTGAACAAAGGTCATACTATCATTGTTAAGATTTTACATATTGAGCGTGCTCTTGAAGTCGTGCATCACACGGGTGCATTGACATCCTTGTTGTTAGTCTCCATGAACTAATCAAAGCTAATGAACTTGTGTTTCTTAGAGTCCTCCGCCTTCATCATGTGATCATCCCCTCCTCTATAGCCCTACACTTAGAGACAACTCATGAAGGAGCTTTACTATGATTTCGATATTTTCTTGTCATTGTTGTTGTCAAACTTGGAGAATACTTCCTTGAGCTTGCAATAGCTAGTTAAAATGGAAGCTTTGAATCATGAGGTGAAAGATGAAAATTCATTTGTCATAAGAAGCTCATGTGCATCTTAACCCATGCCAAAGATGACACTTATCATTTGATTTCTAATATTTATTAAATGTTTAACATATTGTTAGATTATATGATGGCATCTGCCTTGTTGGGTTATAAAATGCCTCTCAACATAAAAATAACAAATAAGAAATAAAAAGCCAAATTTAGCCCGCACATACACACAACTTGGGATTAAGATGCATGGGAGATTCTTGTGACAAAAGAGGCTTCTTCTTCTAACTCACAATCGATAGCTATCATACTACCTAATGAGTGTGAGCTCAAGGACATTTTCTACAAATTGGACAGCAACAATGACAGGAAAATATCAATGTTAGATATGAGATTTGTCATCAGTATCCTCATGTGTAGGGCTAGTGAAGAGGACATTGATCACATGATGAAGGAGGTGGATTCCAACAATGTTGGGTTCATCATATTTCTAAAGGTCATGGAGGCCAACACCAATGATATCAACATTTACATGTGATGTAAGACTTGGAGAGTGCATTTAAGATCTACAATCTTGAGAACCATGATAGGATCTCTATTGAGGAGGTTTATTGTCTCGTGAAGAACTTGGGAGAAGTGAGAACCATCCAAGAGTTCTAGTAAATGATTTGTTGAATAGAAATTGACATTGAAAAGAAATGGAAATTGAGTATCAATTGGACTTAACTCAGATGCTTTGGAAGAATTATTATTATCCAATCCACCTAGGTTCAATTCTGGCAAGTGACATGTTGATTTCACATAAGTATATTGTTGTAATGCTTTCAAGCCTTGATGTTGTATTACCTTTAGCCATAAAGAATATATGATCACTTCATATGGGATAGAGGATGGAGTGCTTGATTACCTGAAAAAAAAAATAAACAAATAAAGAGAAAACATATATACTAAAGCAATCAGTTAGAAATTAAATGTAAATAGAAATAGAAATAAAAATTTACATATACAATGAAATAATGCATTAGAAATTGACATGTACAATAAATTCAATGCTTCTAGACATTTATATCTACATTAAAATCAATATGTTACACTTTCATTATAAATTTAAATATAAATGGAAACATATATTGAAATTAACATGAAACTAGAAATACAAATTCTAATTCAAGCTCAGTCACCTTGGAAGCACCCACAATCAGTTCCGATCTCAAAGGCTTCGCCGGGAGCATACGGCCCTTCTCCTTCCCTAATATCGGCATCCAAGAATGATCAGTAAAACTGTCAATTGCCATCAACACGGCCTTTGTTTTTCCCTTCTATGCATTTTGCGGAACATAGTTTTATCAGGGATCGCTCTCTGAAATCGGGAGAACTTTTTTTTTTATCAAAGGAGAATGTGCAGTAAGACACCACCCTTGACGCAAGTTCAGGTGCCGCACCTGGACAAATATGAAGGAGATGTTATAGGTGAGGAATGTATATATAGCAATGGAGAAGGGTTGTTATTTCAAGCTTTGCAAACAAGTTATTCGTTGTCACTTTGGGATTTCTTGGATGTTATTCGTTTATTCCATTGTTGACAGTCAGTGTGTACGCTTGATGCCTTGCTTCTTTGAGCAGCAAATGATCACTTGGATTTTTAAACGCATTACGTAGGCAAATACACCTCATCAGATTACGCAAAAGGAATAGTTCAAGCTTTAGTCATCTCATGACATTTCTTCACTCACGGAAGCCTTTTGAAATAACTTAGAAGGGAGAAACTTGTTCACCGACTGCATGAAAAACAAAGTTCCATGGAATCGGTGGTGGAGTTTTCTAGAAGAGTGACGGAGTGAAGCTTTTGTTTCTGATACACCCGAAAATAGTTAGAATTCTGAGTATATATATGTGTATAAAATTTAAAATATTCAATGTTCAATGTTATTTTTTTCCCAAATAGGTAAACCAGCAATGTTACCCACCATTCAAAACGTGGTTCTCACATTCGTATTTTGTACGAGTCAATAACATAAAAGAGCATGAACGTGGAGGGTTATAAATTTATAAGCAATTTCATGTATGCTGTATAAACACATAGATTAAATAGAAAATTATCAAATTATGTTCAAAAGTAAAAAAATAACTTAATAATATACACTAAATTAAATTTATAGCCTTCATGTTACCCCACCCACATATATAAATATATTCCTACCTCACACACATTTCTATTACACCTATCCTCTCTATATATAAATATATTGTCACATAGTAATTAAACAATTTTTAATTTTTCAAAAACAACTTATTTTTAAAAGGATTTCATCACTATGTACACTAAACCTATCATTGTGATAGTGTATCTACCCCCTCTCTCTACATAAATGTATTGATAATTAAACAATCTTTAATTTTTCTAAAAACATCTTATTTTTAAAAAAAGATTGCATCACTATGTACACTAAATCTATCATTATCACAGTATATCTATCTAGGCATATTCCACTATGTCAACATACAATTTTTAGCATTGTAGCTTTAAATTAAAAGACAAACAAAATATGTTTGAATTTTGTAAAACTATCAATGAAAAAGAAGTGCACTAAAGTTATAACTGCATTTATCCATTTGGACCTAAGGTGCTTTGTGATATGGTTAATTTTTTCAATAGATAAAAGATTGATTTCTCATTTTTATCATCCAATAATGCTCAGGAAAATTTTCAAACATCAATATTCTTTGCCTCTCTATGATCACCTATTACACTCTATTTATGAATTTCTATATTTCACAAACATCCTTATAGGAAATAGGGTTCATTTCATTTTTGGATATTCTTTAGAATGTTCTCATGAATTTGTTGCTACAATGTCATAATTTACATTTTCAAGGTTTTAGTTTTCACTTTAGGTAAATGAATTCTCTTCTTTTTCATTTTTTTCATTAAAGTGCCATCCATGTCACCTATGTTAGGAATATTGAGAGTGGGGGGACTCAAAGGGGGGGTTGTGTGAATTAGTATTTCATTCTCAATCAAAATTACTTAATATTTTATCTTCTTTCACCATTAACACATTATATTCCAGATCATAAAATACATGAGAAACATAAGAGCAAGTAAACAACACAAATTAACACATAGGGACACTGATATTTTAGGTGGAAACCCAAGACAAGAGAAAACCATTCATATTGTGTTTGCTTTATTTTCTTATTAAAAAAATATTTCTTGGGTCTCTTTCCAGTGCATAGGCTCCAGCTTGCAGAAGGCTATAACCTTCACTAAGTTTTCCATCTATTACTAGAATGAAGCAACTGCTCCCTCTTACTTCTAGTGATCCACTTTTCACAATGTTTCAAACTGGGGCAACCAACAATAAAAAACTGGTTTTGATAGGTAATTAAACCCACCATACAATAAAAAGATCATTTCCCTTAAACTTTCTCAAGTATGCTTCTCACTAATGCTTAAGAACAAAACTTCATCACCAAATCAAGATTCAAGCTTGAACAATCAATCATATAAGAAAGACAACAACAACTAGTCATGTTAGCAATACATGACTTGAACACCTTCAATAGACTTAAGAATTTCTACTGTCACAATTATTGTAGCTCTCCTCACTGCATAAGATATATATCAAGACAACTCACCTTCAAGCAGCAAATAGTCTGTGTCATCACATCACTGATATTCCTTTTCAATATAGGTAAACAAGTCAACTAAATACCTCAGTATTTTGCATAGACAAGTCTCACTATTTGTACAATTCCTTCGAACTAAGCAACTCATAGTCATTGATATCATATAAAAGAGAGATATTACAAGATCAATTGCAGTTATAACAAGTCTGAGAGCTTTAATGATCATTCTAAGATAATGTATACCCAAATAACATCAAGATCTATATCATCAAAGCCCTACACAGTGTAATACTTTGATCTACTCATTGTATATAATAGATACCAAGAACCTTTCTCTTCAACAAAATCACACAAATAGTTTTAGCCCTACACCATTCATATATCAATTCAAAAATTTAGGTTGCAATAAAAAAAAGTGTCTACCAAACACTCCATTGTTGATGTAGAGTCAAACATACCTCACAAATATACTACATAAAATCAATCACCGAAGATAATAAGAAGTCAAAAAATGGGAATGTGACATCTCTCGTTTAATCTTCTATCCAATTTTCTTTGTGTGCTCTATCATAAGCACCTATCTAACCATATATGCAAATCAAGTGAAGCCTTCATAGAAATTTGTCATCAAATATATTATCAAGTTAATCAACATGGAAGGAAGACCTTGTATAAAACTTTTACTATATGACAAATATGTGTCAATCCAACACGTTTTTCAAACTATCATTGTAAAGGAAAATTCATATATGTGAAATATCCAAATTTTCTACATCCAATAACTTCAGCTAACCAAATGTTCCAAAGCAAATTTAAAAATTAGTTTTTTGGGTAAAAATTATGAGGTCTATTTTATGATAATTTTTAGACATGGTTAATGACCAAATATAGTCATGTAACCATTCCCAAAATATTCTCCATAGTTTTAGCTTTCAAACTATCCATCCCGGGCCTCATTTGGCAAAGTAGAACTCAAGATAAAGTCTTCCAAAGTTGGGTTATCAAAACTGCCAAAGTGCTAGAAAATACATGTGTAGCCAAATTTGATTTGATTTTATGTTTTAAATAAGATTTCCAAAAATATTTTAAATAAATTATATATACTAATTAGAATAAAACAGAAATATATAATTTAAAATTATTTAAAAATATAGACAATTAAATAATAATTTGATATAAAAATTCAATTATAAACTAAAATAATTAAAAACTAAACTAACCAAACAAGAGCCACATGGTGGCAATGTCACTACCTTTTCTTTTTTCCACATTTCTACCACGAGGAATTTCTAGTCTAGAAGCTCGGGTTAAGCATTCAACCCTTAAATGAGGGAAAACCCCCCCTACTCCGTGTTGTCACTACCTTTTGTCTTTTGCACATTGCCACCACAAGGAATTTGTCGTATGGAAGCTTGAGTTAAGCATTCAACCCTTAAATGAGGGCAAAACCCCCCTACTCCCTGCTGCTACTACTAGTGCCATATGGACTCAAGCACATTGCCTCACCATATCAAATTCATAGAACACCAAAGCCTATCCATCCAATACAAAATTCTATTGATTAAATTAAATAGTTTATAACCCATTTTAATATTTCATTTGAATGGTTTAATAAGTTATTTTAATATTTTATAATAAATGAAGAGTAAAAAATACATGAAAATTTGGTTCAAGTATTTCTAATAAGAAATCATAACTATTAATAGACCTTATGAAAACTTAGTCCTTAGGGACATGTGTTAGTGCTTATTTTGGCTAAAATGTACCTTGTAACAACTTAGGTCTTTGAAGTGCACATATGTGTTCATTTTGGATTCACTATAATGAGTAGGCTTAAATATTTGTGCATTGGAACAATAATATTAAATTTCAAATTTAGTAAGAGTGATGGTCATGAATTTGAACTTAAATTTGGTCCAACCATGGGCTTAGACATTATAGAATGTAAATAATTTATTTAATTTTAAATTGATAAATAAAATTATTTAGATTTATTTTCTAAGGTATTATTATTATTATATGTGGAGAGGATGTTTGGAAATGATGTAACAAATTTAAAACAAATTAATTAAGAGTAATTTAATATATATTTTTTAATTATAGTTTGTGGTTTTTAAATTTATCATATATTATTAGATTTGTAAAAATTATAAATTTAGGTTGTGTAATATGTGCAATTGAAATGTTTTTAAAAAATTTTAAATATTGAATCTATTTATATATTTCAAATGAAATTTAAATCATAAAAATTCACAAACTCACTAACTATATTGATGTGATTTAAAATCACATTATATAGAACATTTAAATTGCACCCTCATCTAGATGTGAATTCAAAATCAAACCAGATAGAATATTTAAATTGCACCCTCATCTAAATCAGTAGCATTAATCTTATATTAAATAATTAATAATTTACTGTTGATATTATAGTTTCTAAAATGTTTGTAAATAATTTAATATAGATGAAGCATAGTTATCACTAATTGCTATTTGTGAATGCAGGTTAATTTATCACTGTTATTCAAAGAAAATGAGGCCACTTGTAACTACCCACTTATGGATTGCTATTTTTGAATGCAGGGTAACTTACCATTGTTATTCAAAGAAAATGAGGTCACTTGTAATTACCCACTTGTGTTTACTAGGAGAAAAGTTTTGGACCTTTCCTTAAGTTTGAATAAAACCCTCTCTTAACCAAGGGAAAACAATTTTGGAACATACTCCAAACACAATAAAATATACATTACTCTAAAGTATTATAATAAAAAGCAATATAAAATATACATTACTCTAAAGTATTATAATAAAAAGCAATAGTCCCATTACAATTATACAATACTAGTAATAAATCTTAAAATATTTACCAGAAATATTTTTAATACTATATATGGAAATATATACACTAGGGAAATGAGGTCTCTTACGTATGTCTCTAGTTATCTCGGTTATGAATTACAGTCTCTTGTGCATACAATCTTATTAGGTTATTAAGTTGAAAAACATGAAAGTAGATTAGAAAGGATAAGGTTATTAAGTTAAAAAACATGCAAGTAGATTAGAAAGGATAAGTAACCCAAAGGTTGAATGCACTGCATTGACTAATTATCTATAACAAATTTGATAGAAGAAGCTACGATATCGCGTGCACTACTGGTAACTTTGCCTACTTCACCTCTTGATTGTTGAGTTGGATTACTAGTTGGAAATGCTTGAGCAACCTTGTTGCTCACCAACCACTACTCCCATCCCAGACAACTCATACCTTTTATGTGTATCCTAAGCAACTCATAGCTCTTCCTCCTATTAACATTAATGCCCGCTGGTGTGCCTAATTTTACTTCAAGATATCTAAAATTTCCAAGATCTTTGAAATCATCATGATCTTGAGAATGGATTTTAAAGTAGTGATATGTTGGCGCACTAAATTGTGAGACATAATTATCTGTTGGATATGATTCAGGTACTGGATAAACATTACTAAAATTATCTGCATTTTAATATTAATGACTACTGCTTCAGGTAGTCTTTCTAGAAGTTATTGTGAACGACAAATTCTCGATCATCATCTCATTGTCATTTTCATAAATGATATGCCCACCATTCTTAGTTTTCACTTTCAATGAGTCGATGATCTCAGCAACAGTTGGAATGGTGACAATGTCGTCCATTATTGGCAAATCCTAGCACTTCCGAAAGTGACAATGTCGTCCATGGGCATCCGGATTATTTTGCAGTTTGAATAATATGTCCTCGTGCTTGGTGAGGAGGTGAATTAAAAACCTTAGTGAAGCTCTCATTGGTATGATCAATCCAAAGTTGAGAACAAGAATTTGGGTGGTTGTTGCTGCGGTCTACATCAATTGAAACAAACTCATTATTTATGTGTTGAACATCAAATTGCTCATGTTTAATTTTTTGAGTTGTATGCTTTGCAAGTAGGGTTGGTCACATCACGCCTCTGCTTTTGGATCGTTGGTAGTGGTGGCGGGCCGACATCACGATCCAGTAACCCAAAAAAGCATAAGATATACATTAGAATTCCAACAATTTTTTCCCGTATGGATAGGAAAGACTTAATGTACGAACAAACTAATCATGCAGCACGATCACTATATATCACTTCCCTAAGGATAGTGATATGCTTTATAAATTTAAATATATAGAACAAAGTTTGGATTAATTCTTGTTAAAATTCAATAAAGGCATGGGTTAATTTTGTTTGAAATTTGATAGAGATATTTTATACACCTCTAATTTTTTCCATATTGCTAAATTCAATTATATGGTAAAAACCTATTTTAAACTATCAAAGCTACAATGTCACATAATTAAGAAAAAATAGTTAAACAGCACTTCTATTGGAAAACATTATTATAAAGATTGAGGGTTAAAAAACAATTTTATTCATAAGTGTTATTATAAAGGCTGAGTGTTTATTTATGGGAAACAAATCCATAAAAACATTAAAAAATAGTTGTGTATTGATGTATCATCGATCAATGATAAATGTTCATTACCTTGTATGAAGTTTTGAATGGAATACAGTTCTACATTGCTTTTATGAATCTCATTAGACCATGGTCATATAAAAAGGGATCCTTTCCATGGCATCCACCTCTCAGGCCTAATGAGTTTCCCCAAGTAACCATTCAAGAAAATTGTCTGATTAAACCATGGCCATATCAAAAGAATCCCTTCCACGGCATCAACATCTTAGGCCTAATGCGTTTCCCTAAGTAACAATTCAAGAATCTCGTGTGACTAGACCATGGCAAAGGATCCCTTCAAGGGTATCCACCTCTTAGGCCTAATGAGTTTCCCCAAGTAACAATTCAAGAAAATCATCCTTGAATACAACTTCCACATCCTGCCTAGGTTTCCTCTATGAAGACTCATATTGGAACTAATTTCCTTTTTGTATTCTTCGGTTCCATCAATGTTGCAATGTCGAAAGACCAACCTTTTGGATTGAGTAGTGTACATCTGGCCTTGCGTTTTTACGGGGTCAGTCTTGCGAATTATGATTTGAGAAGATGAGGGCGTACAAGAATCCAACAACAGCAAAACAAGGTCATGGTGTTTCAGAAAATGAAATCAATTAACTTGTTTCTATGTTTCTAGTGTATTTTTGCACTTTCAAGGGCAACTGCTAGTTAATATTGAAGCAAAAACATATAGTATTTTAAAATAATGGATAATTCTCACGCAATAATGTTAATCTACATCCATATAATTAATATTGAAGCAAATAAAGTAGGCCACAAAAAATGATTTGCTAATGTATTTATAATTTTGGAAGGCATTGTATATAGAGGGCACCATTTATCATGAAAGCTTTTTCAAAAAATGTGATGATAGGAGTGTTTGAGAATTTTTTTCTTTTTTTAATGGTGGAAATGGATTCAGCATTCCAAAAACCCCTCAGCCACTAGAAATCATTAAAGTTGACAGGTATAACAGGAATTTACCAAAATTTCTACTAGATTTTATCAAAATCTTACTGGAATTTCCAGGCAAAAATGCAACCTCATTAGACTATTTCCAAAAACTTCTTAATCCATGTTACTACATTATTCATTATTTATTTGTGTTAACCTCTGAAACACATATCATGTCAAAATACAAAACCATACACTATTCAACAACTACGTTACTAAGTTTGTTTCAACTCTATACGTAGACACTGTCATTTTGCACCGCAACAAGCACTTCCACTTGGATTTGTACAATTGAGCGTCCAATTTCTCACGGTGTTTTTTCAAGTCAATCATTTAATACTGAGCCTCCGGGTACCCTACATTGTCGATTCCCTTCCGGAACATGCCTCTATTTTCAAGTGTGGGGCGAAAGAATTATATAAATGAAACTGAATGAAATTGAATGCAAAAGGCACAAGTAAAAAACACAATGTTTTAGGTAGTAAAAACTTGACATGGTATCAAGGAAATATCCAAGGGGCAAGGGATTGGATTTTCTATTAAATGAATAATTATTCTCCATTGTTACAATAGTTCTGGCCTTCATCATTTTATAAGATCCTCCTCCATTATATAACTGTTGTTTTGGTATAAAACCAATTTGGGAGTAAATACAATTTTTTTTACACATATTTACATAATTACTTGTGATTCCAACAAACTCCAACTTAACAACAATTTTCCTAATCCTTTGCTGATGCCCATTCATCATCTCTTCTTCAAGCCAAGAGAAGCTAAACATAATTGAACCAAGAGAAGCTAAACACAATCGCAAATTCTCTACTATAATTGTCTTAGTGAATATGTCTACACAATTCTCCCATGTATGGACCTTCTTGAGAGCTACTTTTCCACCATCAATCACATGTATGAGAAAATCATACTTTACATCAATGTATTGGTCTTGGTGTGATCATTTGATCAAGTAGCCCCTTTAAGGAGATTGCTTATTTAGTGGCATGTGAAGGAGCTATATATTCTGCTTCGATAGTGGATAACACAATTGTTTCTTGAAGCTTTGACATCCAACTAATTGCTCCACCTACGAGAATAAAGACATTATCACCATCTATCATTCACTACCATTAAAGATGATGCAATGGTTACTTGTGCCTCTTAGATATAGAAGCACCCATTTCACTTCTTGCTAATGTTCTTCACTTGGATTTTCCATGAACCTCCTCACAACTCCAACTCCATGTGAAATGTCAGCTCTTGTCAATATCATCATATACGTTAAGTTTCCTAAAGCATTTGCATATGGTACATGAGACATATACTTCTTTTCTTCATCCGTTCTAGGACTCCAAACTAAAGAAATCTTAAAATGGGAAGCTAATGGAACATTAACACGTTTCACATTGTTCATACAGAAATTTTCAAGTACTCCTTCCACATACTTCTACTGTGATAACCAAAGCTTACAATTTTTCATGTCTCTATGTATCTCCATGCCCAATATATGTTTTGTTGCTACAAGGTACTTTATATCAAAAGTCATAGAGAGCTGAGCCTTTAAATTGTTGATGTCTTCCATGATTTTGCTTGAAATAAGCATATAGTCAACATATAAAACTAAGATAATGAATATGCCACTGAAACTCTTGAAGTATACGCAATGATCATAGTCACCTCTAATAAAGTTCTCGCTCACCATGAAGGATTCAAACTTCTTGTACCATTTCTTGGGAGACTGCCTCAAACCATACAATGATTTCCTTAGCTTGCAAACTAACATTCTACTGCTACCTTGTACAAAACCTTCTCGTTGTTCCATATATATTTCTTCATTCAAATCACCATGTAGAAAATTTGTTTTAACATATAACTATTCTAAATCAAGGTTAAGTAATGCAGTTAGTGCCAAGACAATACGAACAGAAACATGTTTTACAACTGGTTAAAAAATCTCATGAAAGTCAATACCTTCAACCTAAGAATACCCTTTTTCTACCAATCTTGCCTTATACCTTTCGGTACTTTCATCAACTTTTTGTTTCAATTTGAAGACCCGTTTGCATCGAACAACACTTCTCCCTTCACGAAGTTCTACAAGATCCTAGGTATCTTTCTTGGGTAAGGAATCCATTTCTTCTTCCATAGTCGTTTTCCATTTTTCACTATTCGTATCATCTACTACTTCCTCATAACAAGAAGGTTCCCCATATTCAGTAATCAAAGAAAAAGATGAAGCGGAATCCTCATACCTTTTGGAAGTTTTCCTTTCACTTGTAGACCTTCTTAGAGTGATTGGTTCAGAATCTTCAACAACTTCCTTTGTATCTTTATCACCTTTTTCTCTAGAAGTCTCTCCTTTTTGACTTCCAAAAAAAGGTCTAGCCTCCAACTGAATTTGTTGATTTGGCGATACCTCTTCGTGTTCAATTCTTTCAACATTTGATTTTAAAAGGGAAGATTCATCAAATGTTACATCTCTACTAATGACTATATTCTATGATGTAGGATCCCACAAAGTGTATCCTTTCACCACATAGTCATACCCAACAAAGACATAACATTTTGATTTTGGATCTAATTTTAAAGGTTGATTTTTAGGAATAAGAGCATAGACATCACAACCAATTATCCTTAAATGTGAATAATCACAAGGGTGACCTCACCAAACTTCTTCAGGAATTTTACAATTAATTGCTACTAAAGGTGACCTATTAACTAAATAACAATCAGTGGATACTAGTGCCCACAACTCCTTTTGCAAGTTAGCATTGTTGATCATGCTTCTCGATCTTTCCATAAGATTCTGATCCATATGTTCAACAACACCATTTTGATGAGAAGTATAAACAATAGTTTTGTGTCTAACAATGCCTTCATCCTTAAAGTAGTGTTCAAATTCTAGAGAAGTAAATTCACCACCACTCTGATTTCTTAAACATTTAATTGATTTGACTATTTTTTTTTCTATCATTGTTTCAAATTATTTAAAGACATTGAATACATTATCTTTCTTTTTCAACATAAAGACCCAAACTTTATAGGAGAAATCATCAATAAATGTTAAAAAATATAAAGCACCTCCATATGATACAACACGAGATGGTCCTCACACACCAAAATGAATATAGTCCAAAATTTCTTTACTATTATGACTTCGAGTTTTAAATCTCTATTTACAATGTTTTCCATACACACAATGTTTGCATAAATCCAACTTCAACGATTTCAAAACAGGAAGCAATTTACATTTCATGAGTAAATGAATACCTTTCTCACTCATGTGACCCAATGGCTCATGCCATAAGGGATTACCTTCTTATTCTTTTTTTGACACAATCACTGCTATATACCAATGGACTATTGGTTAACAATTTTGAACAGAACTTCATTTGCCAGGCATAGCGTGATTGCACTAGATATCCGGCATCCAACCCTAGCACGTTTCTTATTTGCCCAGTCTAATGCTTCGTGCAACCCTTGTTGCACAAGCAATTCCCTAACATTCAGTTTCCATAGAGCAAAGTTGTTCTTTCCTATGAATTTCTCCACATCAAACTTTGCATTTGTCATCTTGGCCATTTCTTTCCTCCTAAGATTTTAGTATTTCAACCTCCTATTGTTTCATTTTTTAAACTATGGTTTCTCTAAATTCATCTTTTCTTGATTTCTTAAACAAAAATGATTATGTCCCATTTTAATAAATTTCCAAAACTTCAAAAAAAAAATTCAAACCCAATTCAATGTTTTCTATATCCTTTTTAGTTCAGAATTTCAGAGAAAAAAAAATTTCCTCCTTCCCCCTTTTTCTTTTCATACACCCTACTCATCCTCGATTTAGAAATTTCCCTACTCAAAAAAAAACTTTGTTTGTGCTATAATTTTTTTTTTTTAACCCTGATTTCTTTTTAAAGAGTAGCTCTACTTCAAATAGGGGTCTTTCTGCTTCTCTCTATTGTTTTCTATTGTTTTCTACTTTGACAAGGGCTCTCTGAATTCTGATGCTACCGAGAGATTTTCTTTAAAAATTATAGACTTCAAATAGTGGCTCTCTAATTGCAATCTGCACGATGGGCTCGGTCACTGCCTCTATAGCTCTCAAATTTTATATTTCTTTTTCTTCCTACAAACTTCACACATAATTTACCGAGTTCTTTCAGACACACAGGATCATCTTCCCTCCAGCATCAAAACTTGCAATCAACCTTTCTTCACGACAGGCAGACAACGACGTCAGACTTCAGCAATCGACCTTTCTACATGACCTTTCTTGATTGTAGTCTACATGTCAATTCAATTTATATTCATTGTATATTTGTATATCTATTTTTATTTATATGCCAATTTATATTTCCCTCTCAATTTGAGTTTATATTCAATTTTTAATCCACTTAATTCAGTGTGCATGATTGTTGACTTTACTATACATATTAATTTCTAAGCCATTGGTTTCAATGTACATATAAATTTCAAATTTTATTCCATTTATATTTCTACCCAATTTGAATTTCTATTTTTATATCAATATATATTTCAATCTCTATATATATTACAATTTTTATATGTATGTCTATATCTATTTCTATTTTAATATATGTTCCTATTCAATGTCAATTCTATTTCTCCCGGATTCGGGTGGTAGGCATGCTCACACGATTCTCCATGCAAACATTTAACGTTGTGTACCGCCAGCTCCAAGGCAGCGTGGCTTCCCAAGAGGTTAAAACATGCTAGAGAAGGTATGTCATTAAGTTTAGATCAGGAATGGGATCGGCATTTAGGCTCGGCGTCGTTCGATGCAACATTCTCTGGGTTATAACTATGGTGATCCATGGATTTCTCACCGTGTTCTGTGCTCTGAGACTCGGAATTTCGGTTGGGCGCACGGCAGCAGAGATTGATGGCATAATTGAGGGGCATGGCCGCAAGCCCACACACAGTTTTCCTAAGGGTAATCCTCTTCCTGTTCTGAATTTCTGCACTTTGTTTATGTTGGCTATCTCTGTGGATGTCGTGGTCATTAATGTGGAGCTGTTGGTCGACACTTTGGTTTGGTTAGTTGGTAGCCTGGTTAAGCATACCTTTGGCCTTAATTGTCCTTATTCTGTTGGTCATACTGTGCATAATCCTTCACCCAACTCCCTTTGTTCTGGCATAATGGTTCGCTCTGGTAAACGCCATCACCCTGGGGGCCGCCAAGACACCCGTTTGCATTCTCCCGCTGGTTTTGCCCTGGAAACTGCGGTGTAACTGCTGAGTCCCTCTCCCACTCAGGAAGCTGAGCCGTGTGCTAGCTCTGGAAGGAAGCCCAAACCCAACAGTGCTTTTCAAACTACGCACTTTAGATTCCAGAGTAACTTGCACAGACCTCTGGTCACGGCTCACATCACTCTCATTCTCTCGAAGGAGGAAAATCTTGTCACCCCCTTGACCTGCATCACCCCTGAGCCCTCTCCTGGTAGTGACAACTCCACGGACTGCCACAACAAGGATAATTGGGCTAAAGAAAAGGCTGAACAGGAGGCTCTTTTCAGAAATCTCCCTCCTCTCGACGACACTGTGCCTTTGGCTGAAGATAAATTTCATGGTGACGCGGAACAGGCCATCACCATCCCTGACAGTGATCTGAGTGGTAATGAAGGTCTCAAGGATGGCAATACGACCCGAGACGAGAAGGATATTAATGAACCGACACAAGGGAAATAGTATTTCCTGGGACAGTCTCTCTTGTTTTTGTTCAGATCTCAGAACTTGGGTTAACCCTTTTATGTATCTGTCTTACTCATCTGTAGCTCCCAGATGGGATTTTGCTCACTCTGTATTCGTGGCGCTGCATGGTTTTTTGGGTTTTTGGACAAACTCGGTTTCTATCGTGGCCGATGTATGGTCTTCTCTATGTATGCTTCTAGTTTCAGGGACTCTGTAATGGCTTGCCCCAACTTGTCTGTCATGGGGAAGCACTGTTTTGTCGAGTGCAGATATGCCTCGCTCATATGTAAAAATATTTTATGTTTGAGTTAATAGAAGTTAGTATTTGCAAAGAAAAAAAAAATGTCAATTCTATTTCTATTTCAACTTATATTTAACTTTTAATCCATTCTTTTATCTTACATGTAATTTTTTGATGTGTTGATTTAAGTGTCCATGTCAATTGCTATTTCTATTTCAACTTATATTGAACTTATATTGCATAAACTTTAGTGTACATGCCAATTTGACTTCTATTCATTTCTATTAAATGCCAATTTTTATCTGACAATTCATTTTTTTGACACTCTTGGATAGTAGTCACTTCTCCAAGGTTCTTCAAGACATAATATAACTCATGAACAATGGTCATACTATCATTGTTAAGATTGTACATATTGAGTGTGCTCTTGAAGTCATGCATCACATGGGTGCATTGACATCCTTGTTGTTAGTCTCCATGAACTAATCAAAGCTAATGAACTTGTGTTTCATAGAGTCCTCCTCCTTCATCATGTGATCAATCCCCCTATGTAGCTGTGCACTTGAGAGAACTCATGAAGGAGCTTTAATATCTTTTTGATATTTTCTTGTCATTGTTGTTGTCAAAATTGGAGAATACTTCCTTGAGATTGCAATGGCTAGTTAAAATGGAAGCTTTGAATCAAGAGGTGAAAGAAGAAAATTAATTTGTCATAAGAAGCCCATGTGCATCTTAACTCATGCCAAAGATGAAACTTATCATTTGATTTCTAATATTTATTAAATTTTTAACATAATGTTAGATTACATGACAACATCTGCGGTGTTGGGTTATAAAATGCCTTTCAATATGAAAAAAATATAAAAAACAGAAAGCCAAATTTAGCGCGCGCACACACATAAGTTGGGATTAAGATGCATGGGACATTCTTGTGACAAAAAAGGCGTCTTCTTCTAATTCACAATCGATAGCTTTCACACTACCTAGTCACTATGAGCTCAAGGACATTTTCTACAAATTTGACGACAACAATGATAGGAAAATAGCAAAGTTAGATAAGAGATTTGTCATCAGTATCCTCATGTGTAGGGCTACTGAAGAGGAGATTGATCACATGATGAAGGAGGTGGATTCCAACAATGTTGGGTTTATCATATTTCTCAAGTTCATGGAGGCCAACACCAATGTTATCAACATTCACATGTGATGTAAGACTTGGAGAGTGCATTTAAGATGTACAATCTTGAGAACCATGATAGGATCTCTATTGAGGAGGTTTATTGTCTTGTGAAGAACTTGGGAGAAGTGAGAACCGTCCAAGAGTTCTAGTAAAGGATTTGTTGAATAAAAATTTACATTGAAAAGAAATGGAAATTGAGTATCAATTGGATTTAACACAAATGCTTGGGAAGAATTATTATTATCTTCTCCACCTAGGTTCAATTCTCCCAAGTGACATGTTGATTTCACATCAAGTATATTGTTGTAATGCTTTCAAGCCCTGATGTTGCATTACCTTTAGCCATAAATAATATATGATCACTTCAGATGGGATAGAGGACATAGTGCTTGATTCCATGAAAATAAATAAATAAATAATAAATAAATAGAAAACATACACACAAAAGCAATGTGTTAGAAATTGACATGTACAATAAATTCAATGCTTCTAGACATTTTTATATACATTAAAATCAATATGTTACACTTTCATTATAAATTTAAATATAAATGGAAACATATATTGAAATTAACATGAACCTAGAGTTACAAATTCTAATTCAAATTAGCATTGAATAGAAAAAAAGTTGACATGAAAATGAATAGAAATTGAAATATAAATATAAATTTATATGTATATTCACATCAACCCAATAGAAATTGACATGTCCATTGAAACTGATATATCTAGAAATTGATATGCACATTCACATCATTGGATTAGAAATTAAATAGAAATTGAAATTGTTATACTAATTGAAATTGATATTGAATATAAATATAATAGAAATCAAAATTGACATGTAAAGTGAAGTCACTGTGTTAGAAATTGACATGACCACTGAATTAGACGCATTCAAAAATGAATAGACATTAAAATATAAATAAAAATATACAAGTATACTAAAATCAATAGTTTGATTTTTGTGTACATTTTTCATCATTCAAGACTGTTACTTTATTTGTATTCAACTTATCCTCATGTAATATAAAGTATAATTCTAAATGATACTCAATTCTCAAGAAATTGAGGAAAGTGAGTAAATTTAAAATGATTAGATTCTTCTCATACATATATATAATTTTCATCATTTACAAATTATGTCACTATAATAAAAATAAGAGATGATAGATTGACATCCATCCTTCTCTATAATACTCTCTATACTTTCAACCAGCAGTGATTGATTTTCATCAGCGAGAGGCAACCATTTGACCCATTGTGTATGTTTATCAGATACGAAGAAACGAAGATATCCTTCCAAACATTTGTTTACTATCTCAGTTGCCCATCAGATTGAGGATGATAAGATGAGCTCTGAGCTAACTCAGTACCAAGACAAGAAAATAATTTTGTCCAAAAAATTCCAATGAAAATGGGATCTCTGTCACTTACAATAATCTTTGGGTTTCCATGTAGCTTTTGAATTGTTTCCATAAATGCAGTAGAAACTGTACTGGCTTTAACTGGATGTGATAATGCACAAAAGGGTGCATACTTGGTAAGTCTGTCAACTACCACCATGATGACACTCTTTCCCTCAGACTTGGGTAAACCTGTGATAAAATCCATTGAAACCTCCTCCCAACGTTGGCTTGTAATGGATAAAGGTTGTAATAGACCCGGTGTCTTAATTGTTTCAACTTTATTTTGTTGGCAAACCAAACACTCCGCCACAAACTTTTGAATATCTGATTTAAGGCCATCCCAAAAAAATTCTCCTTCTTAACCCTATGGTAAGTTTTTAAAAATCCCGAGTGCCCTCCTAAGGGAGAAGTGTGCAATTCCATAAAAATCTTTTGTTTTAGCTGGGAATTCTTACAGAGGTATAAGCGATCTTTGTACCATAACGAATCATTTTGCCAGCTAAATGTATCTAACGTACTGGAATCTTGTTGTAACTTTCGAATAAGTGCCCACACTTCTTCGTCATTTCCATTCCTCCCTTGCTTCGTTTATCCAATCTGGTTGGATAATAGAAATGGCACACAACAATGCTTCCACATCCTCATCCTTTCTTGAGAGTGCTTCTGCCACCACATTTTGCTTCCCTTTTTTGTAGATGATTTCAAAGTCATAACCCAACATCTTTGTGACCCACTTTTGTTGCTCTTCAGAGGGTAATCTTTGTTCTAAAAATATTTAAGGCTATCATGATCCGTTTTTACCTTGAAGTGTCTTCCCATTAGATAGGGTCGCCATTTATTAAGTGCATGGAGTATTTCCAACATTTCCTTCTCATAAATATCTTTGTGTAAAAACTTTCCCTTGATTGGATGACTTTCAAAAGCAATGGGTCTTTCATCTTGCATTAAAACAGCACCAATTCCATTTCCTGGAGCATCACATTTTACCAATAAAGGTTTTTGTGAAGTCCGGTGTAGCTAAGACAGGTGATTGGCACATTTCCACTTTAAGATGTTTGAAGGCCTTTGTTGCTTCTGGAGTCCATGAAAATGCATCTTTCTTCAATAGTGTTGTTATAGGTGCTGCTATTCTCCCATAATTCTTAACAAACTTGCAATAATACCCTGTTAACCTCAGAAATCCTTGCAGATGCTTTATGGATGTGGGGATTCTCCATTCCTTAATGGCTTTAATTTTCCTAGGGTCTACCTTAAATCCTTCATGAGATACAATATGACCCAGATATTTCACCTCTTGTACTCCAAAGAAACATTTGGATCTTTTTGGATATAATTGTTTCTCCTTCAATAGTTGTAGCACCCCATCAACATGTTTCAACATGATCCTTCCAAGACTTACTGTAGATTAGTATATCATCAAAAAATACTAGCACAAATTTTCTAAGGAATGGTTTGAAAATGGAATTCATCAAACCTTGAAATGTTGAAGGTGCATTGGTAAGGCCAAACGACATGGCCAAAAATTCATAATGACCCTCATGAGTTCTAAATGTTGTTTTCAGAATGTCTTCAGTCTTCATTCCGATTTGATGATATCCTGAATGAAGATCCAACTTGGTGAAGTAAATTGATCCATGTAATTAATCTAGTAATTCATCAATGACAGGAATGGGAAACTTATCTTTAATAGTGAGCTTGTTGAGCTCCCTATAATCTGGAAACATGCACCATGATCCATCCTTCTTGCACACTAATACTACTGGAGCAGAGAAAGAACTTTGACTCAGTTAAATTATACCAGCCTCTAGCATTTCTGCAACCATACGTTCAATTTCACTCTTTTGGGCATAGGGATATCTGTACGGCCTGATGTTTGGAGGAACACTTCCTGGAATCAGATGAATAGCATGATCATGATCACGAATAGGTGGCACACCTTTGGGAGTCTCAAATACCTTGGAATGATTGTCCAAGACTATTTGGAGATCTGGAGAAATAGATGATTCCAAAGTGGAAACATCTAGCGAACATAATTGTGCAATTACACCTTTTTGTTCCTTTTTTAGAAGCTTTTTCATACCATTAGAGCTGATTATCTTTCCCGGTTTCCCTGCAATAGCTCTTAATACAAATTCCTTTCCTCCCATAGACAATTTCATGAAAAGTTCTTGAAACTTAAAAGCTATTGTACCCAATGATTGTAGCCATTGGACTCCTAATACAACATCAGCACCTCCCATTGGAATGGAGAGCATTGGGCTAGTCAATACATATTCTCCCATGGATAGCTCGATATTATGGCACTTTCCAGAGCAATTTATTGTTCCTCCATTTGCAACCATCTGATGTAAGAGCATCTATCTCACCGTAATTGGGCAGAAAGAACTCCAACCAGGTTCAATAGCTAGTGATCGATTGAACTGTCAAAGTTTTATGGGAATAATTTTTCTTTTTATTTTATTTTACAAAATCAACAAAAGTTAGATACCTCTTTTATTTTCCAGCTTAGGATTGTTGTAGTTTCGATTGTTAATTAGAAAGTAGTCCATGTAATTAGGGAAAATAACAATCAATTGTTCCTACAAGTCTTGGAATACCAAATGAGTATAGTTATTGATAGAAGTAGAAGTTATGTAACCATATTCTGTAACAGTTAAACTAACTGTAAGCATCAACTGAAAACAGAGGGCTATAAAGCCAAAAAAAAGGTAACAGAATGGGGTTCAGTTCAGGAGAGGAAAGTTGAGTCAATTCAGAAGAAAAAGAAATAGAAAAGACCAAGCATTCAAAAATAGAGAAGCTATTGTCCATCTAAATTATCTGTATCAATATTTGTTGACATTCATTTATGTTTTCATCATCTAACGAACTACTGTATCATCATTATTTATTAAATTGTTATGGCTACTCTGTAAACATTATTCACAGTCGAATATAAACCAAACAGACAAAATCTTAATGAATTCAGAGTTACCAAATTAATAGTCATCTACTTATTTTACGCACGCGGTGAAGCAGCAGTTTCAAATTCATAATGTTCAGTTAACAACGACCGAGAATACAACCAGCCACATTTACAAGCTTTCCAATGTTCGAATGCACAGAAGGAGAAACGACAACCAAAGCCGAATATGCAGAGGTAACAAAACAACCATACACTCTCTTTTATATTAAAATTTCATTTCAATTGTCGACGAACAAAGTCTACAGCATTGTTGGTAGAGCCGAGCCATATTATGGAGGACAGAGACCATTAAAGATACAAATAGAGCCGAACACGACTGAAGGTCGAAAACCCGTGCCAAAACGAAAAACCCTGAGTTAGGGTTTGTACCAAACAAACAACGAGAGGCCACACTAAATTCTCATACATTCTCACACAGAGTCGACGAAATTAAAATTAGAGTCGAATATCCTATACAGTGACTAAATAACCAGACCAGGAGACGGGTCGTCCTCAGAAACCAAAAATTACAGACAGAGAATGAAGTTTCAGGCCTACCCAGGAGACGAACAACTAAAATAGCCAAGCGTAGGAAGATAAGCCGCCCAGGTCGCCCATAAAGACCTGTAAGGAGCCAAACGTGAAGTATTAGTGTGTATGGTGAAAGAAAAACTCAGGGAAAACAAAACCCTGTAAGAAACCAACCTTTCGAAAAGGATTTCTTACCTGGAGAGCGCGGCTAGACGCCATAGTGTGACGAGCGAATGAAACTAAGCAACTGTAGAGAAAAGGAACGAGTTGGGTTAGACCCAGAATGAGAAGAAGAGTAAAATTGAAGCATGGAAGGATTCTCTTACCTGTGTTAAACCGAGGGCGCGTTCCTAAGAAGCCATGTGCTTCCAACCAAGACCAGTGTCGTATTGTGAGAAGGCGGATAACCACAAACAAATACCAACAAATGGAAGTTGGAACAGAAACCTCAGAGAACTAGAAAGCCACACAGTAATCACACAGTGAAATCCATTAACAGCGAACAGAGGGATTGAGTTCAGACCACAACCTAAATACAACCAACAGGTGCCATAACCACAGCTAGAAGCAAGTAATTTAATCAGAAACCCACACATACAAGAACCAGCAAAGTAGCAGAGTAACTTACCAAAAATCGAGCACGGAACCAGGCCGAATAACCTCCAGAGTCAAACAAATTTACCATCAAACGAACGAACAGGTCAACCAGAGGTGGAACTAAGTTTTCAGATAGCATCCAGAGCCAGCAAAACTACGACATATTACATACAAGTTTCGTTGTAGAGCCAGATAAACCACAATATAATGCATCCACAGTTTCATTGCAGAACTAACAAACCCTCGACGGCAGCAGAACAAAAGCCCAAGGAACAATCGAGAGAACACAATAAAGTTAGGGTTATGGTGTAATTCGAGGCAGGTTACTTCCATTAACTTCTACATTTACTATCCCAGCTACCACCATCACAAGGAACCGCGGGCAAAGTTATTACGTCCTTCACGTAATTGATCCGGGTGTTAAATAAAGCATAAAGCGTTGTCAAGTGGGCTGGGTCCCATCAGAGTGGTATCAGAGTAGTTTGAGTTGAAGAGGTTTGGGAGAAATGGATATAGGTAGACGAGGACGAGGTCGAGGTGCTCATAGAATGGCAGATGAGGCATTACGAGAAGAACTCAGAGTTCTTACTGCTCGATGGAAGCAGTAGAGGCAGGCAGGAGAAGAGATCCAGAATTAGGTGATGTGAGTGAAGAGGAAGTGGAAGTGGCAGTAGATGGGCCTGAAGGTGACTCACTAGAAGTGAAGTTATTGAAGTCTGTATTATTTTCAAACAACAGACCAAAACCAGAATTACCAACTTACGATGGCAGTTTGTCTATTGACGTTGTGTTAGATTTGATTAGCGAGATGGACAAGTATTTTGAATGTGAGGAAGTTAGTGAAGACCGTAGGGTCAAGTTTGCAGCAACAAAGCTGAAAGGACATGCAACCTTGTGGTGGGATAGTGTCCAAAATGAGAGAAAAAGGTTGAATAAACCACCGATAAAAACTTGGACAAGAATGGTAGCTAAATTGAAGGGCAGATTTCTGCCAAGAGATTACCAAATCGCGTTACATAGACAGGTACAGAATTTGAGACAGAGGGGACTGACCATGAAAGAGTATACAGAGGAATTTTATCGAGTAAATTTGCGAGCTGGATACACAGAGGATACAACAGAAAGGACAGCTAGATATGTAAATGGGCTGAGGATGGATATTTTGGATGAAATAAGCATTTTGTCTCTAAACAATACTGAGGAGGCATACCAGAGCGCAATCAAAGTAGAGGAGAAACTTAACCGAAGACAGAATTCCTGGAGAGGACGAGGGTCTACCAGAGGAAGAGACCAGTCCTATGACAGGGGCCGAACTGGCAGCAACAGTGAGGAAGCCAGCAGTTCAAGGACTTTGGGAACAGCAGAAAAGGGAGATGAAACGAGAGGTGGCAGATCGTTTCAGCGCGGCAGAGGAAATGGCCGTGGAAGGGGAACTGGTTATCAGTGCTATAGATGCCACAAGTGGGGGCACCGCTCGTTTGAGTGCCCAGAAACAGATTCAACTGGACAGCGGGGCGCGTATGTGGCGCAACCGGAAGAAGCAGCAGCACCCCCTCAAGAGGCAGAAAATGCCCCAGAAACAGGAGAAGCTTTAGTGCTGCATAAGGTGTTGTTGAAACCAGTTGATGAGAGTGTCGAACAGACGCAGCGGAAAGCTCTGTTCAGGACAGTTTGTAAATCGCAGGGTAAGTGCTGTAAAATGATAATTGACAGCGGAAGTACAGACAATTTGGTGTCCACTAAGATGGTGGAGAAGTTTGGACTGAAGCGTTTGAAATACCCCAACCCGTATCGAGTTTCATGGCTACAAAAGGGGCACTAGTTACTGGTGGACGAACAGAGTGAAGTTGAATTTCAGATAGGACGATACAAGGATAAAATCATTTGCCACATAATGCCGATGGACGTATGTCACATCTTATTGGGCAGACCTTGGCAATATGAGAGAAAAGTGACACACGATGGAGCGTTGAACTGTTATAAGTTCGAAAAAGATGGGGTTAGGCATACCCTTGTGCCTATCAGGGAAGAGAAGGAAGCAGCTGAAGCAAATGAAACTAAGGCATTGCTAATGAGTAGAAAACAATTTTTAAAGCAGGTTGAGAAGAGCGAAATAAATTATGCTATTGTCAAGAAGACAAGGACAGTTCTATTGCATACAAAAATCACAGATTTACCTATAGAAATATAGTATATGTTGGAAGAATTTACAGATATAGTAGTGGACGACTTTCCAGATAATTTACCTCCCAAGCGGAGTATTAGTCACCATATCGATTTCATACCTAGAGCCAGCTTACCAAATAAGGCAGCTTATCGAATGAGCCCCAAGGATAATGAAGAAATTAGAAAACAGGTGTAGGAGCTATTGGACAACGGATTAATCAGAAAAAGTTTAAGCCTGTGTGCTGTACCAACAGTTCTCGCCCCCAAAAAGGGAGGAGAATGGCGGATGTGCACCGATTCCAGGGCCATCAATAAAATCACCATACGGTACAGATTCCCGTTACTGCGTATGGATGATTTGATGGATTGTTTGAGTGGGGCAGCCTACTTCTCTAAAATAGATTTAAAAAGCGGATATCACCAGATTCGGATACGTGAGGGAGACGAGTGGAAGACAGCTTTTAAAACCAATAAAGGATTATATGAATGGCTGGTCATGCCGTTCGGGTTGAGCAATGCACCTAGCACATTCATGAGACTCATGAATGAGATGCTAAAGGAATATATTGGGAAGTTCGTAATTGTTTATTTGGACGACATTCTTATTTTTAGCAAGACACGAGAAGAACGTTTCTGGCATGTGCGCAAAGTGTTGGAAAAGCTACAACAGAACAAGTTATTGATAAATTTGAAGAAATGTACGTTACTGCAGAGAGAGTTAATTTATCTGGGATTTGCGATAGCAGAAAACGAATTGAAGATGGATCCGGAAAAGGTAACAACAATAATAAATTGGCTGTCACCAAAGAATTTGTTTGAGGTATGTAGTTTCCATGGATTAGCAAGTTTCTACAGGAAGTTTATTAAAAATTTCAGCGGAATTTGTGGTCCTATGTTGGAGACCATCAAAAAGGCCAGCCAACCTTTTCGATGGACAGAAGCAACAGAAAAAAGTTTTCAGCTATTGAAAAAGAAAATAACAGAAAGACCGATTCTCAGGCTACCAGATTTTCAAAAATTATTTCAGGTACGTTGTGATGCTAGTGGAACAGCAATCGAGGCTGTACTCAGTCAGGAGGACAGACCTGTAGCATTTTTCAGTGAAAAACTGAATGAGAGTAGGCAGAAGTACTCCTCATATGACAAGGAATTTTACGCAGTGGTACAGGCTCTAAGACACTGGAGGCATTATTTGTTAGGGAACGAGTTCGTTCTGTTTTCAGATAATTCTGCATTACAATATGTAATGCAGCAACACAAACTTAATCATAAACATGCCAAATGGGTGGAGTACTTACAAAGTTTTAATTTTGTGCTGAAACATATCAGTGAACAAGCAAATAAGGTGGCCGGCGCATTGAGCAGAAAAGATTTACTTTTACAGGAAAGCACTGTACAGGTTTTGGGTTTTGAACATTTATGGAATCTTTATAAGACAGACACAGATTTCAGAGAATCCTAGGAGGCGTGCCAAAACCCTTTGATAAGGGGAAATAGTCCTTGGTTGGACTACAACATACAGGAGAAATTGCTTTTTAAGGGAGGACAATTGTGTATCCCCAACTGTTCTATGAGGGAGAATATTATTCGTGAAAAACATAGTGGGGGTTTGGCTGGACACTTCGGTATAGAAAATACCTTGGAGCAACTTAGTCACTTTTATTTTTGGCCAAGAATGCAGCGAGACGTACAACGTTTTGTGGCTAAGTGTAAGGTGTGTCAATTAGCGAAGGGACATAGCCAGAACATAGGATTATATACGCCATTTCCTATTCCAGGAAGACCTTGGGATTCAGTGAGTTTAGATTTTGTTTTGGGACTGCCAAAAACGCAAAAAGGTTATGATTCGGTGATGGTAGTGGTGGATCGTCTCTCAAAAATGGCACCTTTTGTACCTTGTCGGAAAACTAGTGATGCCACTCACGTGGCCCACTTTTTTTTTAATGAGATTGTCAGATTACACGGGTTGCCAACAACCATCCTATCAGACAGAGATGTGAAGTTCACGGGACATTTTTGGCGTACCTTATGGAAAAAAATGAACACCTAATTAAGCTACAGTTCTGCTTATCACCCGCAAACCGACGGGCAGACAGAGGTTGTGAACAGAAGTCTGGGAAATCCGTTACGCAGCTTAGTCGGGGAGAATTCTCGAATGTGGGACCAAGTGCTAGTGCAAGCAGAGTTTGCTTACAACGATTCATCGAATCGTAGCACGGGTCTCAGTCCCTTTCAGATCCTATATGGCATGCACCCTCATGGAGTGCATGAACTTCGGGATCTTGGTTTACAGGAACGAGGGAGTGCAGATGGAGAAGATTTTTCAAATGCAATGAGGGATTTACACGAACAGGTGAAGGCAAAATTATAGGACAGCAGCTCGAAGTATAAGGAACATGCAGATTTAAGAAGAATAGAAGTTCATTTTGAGGTAGGGGACGAAGTTTTGGTACACCTGCGTAAGGAACGTTTCCCTAAGGGTACGTACAATAAACTGAAGTACAAGAATATAGGGACTTGTAAGATCTTGCGAAAGTTTTCAGCGAATGCCTACGAAATACAACTACCACCTGGAGTAGGCATATCACCTATCTTCAATGTGGCAGATCTGTTTCCGTATATAGGTGATCTGTTGGAGGAAAATAAGGATGAACCCGGACAATCCACGTGGAACACCCAGGAAGACGGAGAAAGTTGGAAAAGACAAATGCCTTATGTCCAACCTCCTGAGATCGAAGGCATCCTCGAAACTCAGGTAGTTAGGCGTACTCGGCGGAAAAATTATTTTCAGTACCTGGTCAAGTGGAAGAACAGTCCGATTGAGGACAGCTCATGGCTTGACGCCAGGCAAATTGAACGAACAGGAACATCGGTAGAGGAGCTCATGAACTGGAGTCATGATCTCCTTTCACCCCGGGAGCTTGATGCAGGAGCATCCAGCTCACCGTAATTGGGCAGAAAGAACTCCAACCAGGTTCAACAACTAGTGATCGATTGAACTGTCAAAGTTTTATAGGAATAATTTTTCTTTTTATTTTATTGTACAAAATCAGCAAAAGTTAGATACCTCTTTTATTTTCCACTTTAGGATTGTTGTAGTTTCGATTGTTAATTAGAAAGTAGTCCATGTAATTCGGGAAAATAACAATCAACTGTTCCTACAAGTCTTGGAATACCAAATGAGTATAGTTATTGATAGAAGTAGAAGTTATGTAACCATATTCTGTAACAGTTAAACTAACTGTAAGCATCAACTGAAAACAGAGGGCTATAAAGCCAAAACAAAGGTAACAGAATGGGGTTCAGTTCAGGAGAGGAAAGTTGAGTCAATTTAGAAGAAAAAGAAATAGAAAAGACCAAGCATTCAAAAACAGAGAAGCTATTGTCCATCTAAATTATCTGTATCGATATTTGTTGACATTCATTTACATTTTCATCATCTAACGAACTAATGTATCATCATTATTTATTAAATTGTGATGGCTACTGTGTAAACATTATTCACAGTCGAATATAAACGAGACAGACAGAATCTTAATGAATTCAGAGTTACCAAATTAACAGTCATCTAGTTATTTTACGCACGCGGTGAAGCAAAAGTTTCAAATTCATAATGTTCAGTTAACAACGACCGAGAATAGAACCAACCACGTTTACAAGCTTCCCAACGTTCAAATGCATAGAAGGACAAACGACAACCAAAGCCAAATATGCAGAGGTAACAAAACAACCATACACTCTCTTTTATATTAAAATTTCATTTCAATTGCCGAAGAACAAAGTCTACAGCATTGTTGGTAGAGCCGAGCCATATTACGGAGGACAGACACCATTAAAGATACAAATAGATCCGAACACGACTGAAGGTCGAAAACCAATGCCAAAACGAAAAACCCCGAGTTAGGGTTTGTAGCAAACAAACAACGAGAGGCCACACTAAATTCTCATACATTCTCACACAGAGTCGACGAAATTAAAATTACAGTCGAATATCCTATACAGTGACTAAATAACTAGACCAGGAGACGGGTCGTCCTCGGAAACCAAAAATTACAGACAGAGAATGAAGTTTCAAGCCTACCCAGGAGACGAACAACCAAAATAGCCAAGCGTAGGAGGATACGCTGCCTAGGTCGCCCATAAAGACCTGTAAGGAGCCAAACGCGAAGTATTAGTGTGTATGGTGAAAGAAAAACTCAGGGAAAACAAAACCCTGTAAGAAACCAACCTTTCTAAAAGGATTTCTTACCTGGAGAACGCGGCCAGATGCCATAGCATGACGAGCGAACGAAACTGAGCAACTGTAGAGAAAAGGAACGAGTTGGGTTAGACCCAGAAGGAGAAGAAGAGTAAAATTGAAGCATGGAAGTATTATCTTACCTTTGTTAAACCGAGGGCGCGTTCTTGAGAAGCCCTATGCTTCCAACCAAGACCAGTGCCATATTGTGAGAAGGTGGATAACCACAAATAAATACCAACAAACGGAAGTTGGAACAGAAACCTCAGAGAACCAGAAAGGAACATAGTAATCACACAGTGAAATCCATTAACAGCGAACAGAGGGATTGAGTTCAGACCACAGCCTAAATACAACCAATAGGCGCCATAACCACAGCTAGAGGCAAGTAATTTAACCAGAAACCCATGCATACAAGAACCAGCAAAGTAGCAGAGTAACTTACCAAAAATCGAGCACGGAACCAGGCCGAATAACCTCCAGAGTCAAACAAATTTACCATCAAACGAACGAACAGGTCAACCAGAGGTGGAACTAAGTTTTCAAACAACATCCAGAGCCAGCAAAACCACGGCATATTACATACAAGTTTCTTTGCAGAGCCAGATAAACCACAGTATAATGCATCCACAGTTTCATTGCAGAACTAATAAACCCTCGACGGTAGCAGAACAAAAGCCAAAGGAACAATCGAGAGAACACAATAAAGTTAGGGTTATGGTGTAATTCGAGGTAGGGTACTGCCATTAACTTCTGCATTTATTATCCCAGCTACCACCGTCACAAAGAACCGTGGGCAAAGATATTACGTCCACCACGTAATCGATCCGGGTGTTAAATAAAGCATAAAGTGTTGCCAAGTGGGCTAGGTCCCATCACCATCACTTGACACTCTACTGTTGGATATAAGAAGCAATTCAATTCTTTTGCTACCTTACAATGAATAAAATTGTGAGTACTTCTTGAATCAATTAAGACTATAACCCTTTTCTTCTTGATTCGTCCTTCTATCTTGATGGTTTGAGGAGTGGTAATTCCCGCCAATGCATTACAAGATATGGTCGATTCATTTCTTCTTTATCTAGGCTTTGTTCCCAAAGTATATCCTCTTCTTTTGACCTTTCTTGCTCCTTTTCTTCTTCCTCTTCACAATCTACGTAGAATAATTTATTCTCAGCACACTTATGACCTTTAGTGTATTTGCTATCACAACTGTAACAAAGCCCTTTTGCTATTTTTTCTTCCAATTGTTGTGGTGTCAACCTTATAGGTTGTGGAAGACTAGGGGCAACAACACTTCCGTCTTTAT